>JAFFST010050836.1:3058-13548 GCA_022414735.1 Noturus placidus | reverse complement strand
AATAAATTCTCACTCTCAGACAACCACACACACACACACACACACACACACACAATCAATTCCTAATGTAATGTAATGTAAATATGTAAGATGTAATTACTAATAAAAAGGGGGATATACTCAGAAGTCTGTATTTTTTATGTGTTTTAAAGACATCTGGCAAAAGGGGGGCCTCGCTCAAATGTTAATGCCATTTGGGGGGTCTTGCCTTCGAAAATTTTAGGAACCACTGCCTTAGTGGATTTGCTAGTGTGCTATATATACATATCCTCGGATATTCAGACATGCCATATGACTGATCATTTGTGACCTTTGCTGCCCTACTACACCCAAAAGCCATAGAAAGGTTGAGAAAAGGTCAAGGATCATCTTTGCCTTGGTGGGATTGCGTTTCTAATAGAGGCTTTGCAAAGCTGCCAAATGAAGCAAGAGGAAAGTGCTCAAACTCAAATTGAACGATGTTAATTCAGCAGGTGCATCCGTATAGAAAGCGTGTATGATTAAACTTTAGCAATGAAGCGTATTTTATCCTCGCCTGCACTATGTAGGCATATGTAGCGTAAATACACCATATGTGTGTGTAGCAGAAGTAGGCATCTGTATGTAATCATGAAGAATCCAAAGTATTACTGAAAATACGTGTGAATTTATTGCTCCCTGATGTGCGGTATATGAAGTGTAGTTTATGAGCATTGTTACACTGTGAACGTCTCATTTTCCATTCAATCATAGGTTTGTATCTGTTTACACACATTCAATCATGGCCACATGTGTAATCTTACTGTTCTAAGGAAAGACCTTCATGGTGTATTAACATGTTCAATACTTGTGTCTAATCAGCATTGCTGCAATTTCCTTCCATCCTTTATATCTCTATATGCAGTAACTCATAGCTTCTCCATTATCTCCCTATCACAGTATTGCTTTAAATACCCAGTCTTGTTCTGTCTTCCTGTTTCTCTCTGTTTCAGATGCTGGAATGTTGCCGCCCTTCTCCAGTGTCAGGTTGGGGCTAATTTTAGCCAACCAGCTCAAATGTGAGGGGTCACAATGCTAGATAAATACAGTGGCCAGGCTGATTACGATGCATCACGGGCTAAAGCCGGATCCTTTCCACTGCCCCGCTTTCTCTCACTCTCTCTGAGAGTCCCTCCATTCCCTCAGCTGTCTTCTCGACTGGAAAGGTAAGACATTAAGTTTTTATATTTTCAGAAACTGTTTCAAATTGAGCTATAATCCCTAATGTTAAGTAAAATAAAAATAAAAATAATGCATGACTTATAATGCTTGTTTATGCCACAAATGCAGCAATCACCATAAGCAACCCAGACTAGTGTTAGCACTCGGTTAGTATCACATGTTACGCAGGCACTTCCTTCCTCTTTACAAAGGGCAGGATGATGTTGCCTCACATTAGCTAAACCTTTTTATCCTGCTAAGCTCTCCTGAGGACACATTCAGTACTGCATTGCCTTCTACTTACAGAACATTGAATCCTATGGATTAGAAACAAGCGTGAGAGTTTCAATTTTGAGTATGTATTCCATCTACTTCATTAGGAAATTCATTAGAATGCAAAAGACTGATCATAGATCAACACTATAATTTGGAGAAGCTTGGTAAATAGTTTAAACTGGCCCACGATTAATACAAATACAATTATAATGAACTTTATAATGACTTTGGTCACCGTGTGTCATAATCTACACCTGTGATATTTTTTGGAAAGGTTTTAGGCAGTATCAAATGAATTAAATTGATCTGATTGGGCCCATGGCATTATAAGCAAGGGCTTTAGAAGAGCATCTGGCATCAACAGTGTTTATATATAGCCTGACCTATTGAAGGCTGATCATAGAAGGAAAATGAGAGCAGAGAGAGGGGGGATGGGCCATGTATGATTAAAGTAAAGGTCAACAGTAAGAGATTTCAAATAGCAACGATAAGGACGAGGGTGACTACATGCACACAGTCACACACTTCCTGTACTTCTTCAGCAGTGATATGTAATATTTAGCATTCACTGGTGTGAACTATGGTGTCAGAGTCAGGTGTGAATTATGTAGGTGTGAAATGGTTCTCATCTCTTACTCTCACATTGTTTCTTAATAATCAGTCATGTTCGTCAGAGTAAGAGTAAAACAGAAAATAAACCACATGTTGCTGGTGTGTAGGGTTGGAATATAAGAAGATATGTACAGATTTACAAAATGTGGTACATGAGTTGAAATAATGGACTTGGTGGTCGTGACCAACATGATATAAGTTCTTGTGTTTATTTTTGTCACTCATTATTCACCCCTGCTTACATCTTTACCCTGGCCTCACTTCCCCCTTGCTTTCTCAGCTCAAGTGTTGTATCTGTCCCTCTAACTGAATCACGCCTCTTGCGTTCTTTCTCTCTCTTTGACTCTTTTACAGTCACAATGCCTCACGCATACCCATTCCTCAGCCCGGAGCAGAAGAAAGAGCTCAGTGACATTGCTCTGAGGATTGTCGCGCCTGGCAAGGGAATCCTCGCTGCTGATGAATCCACAGGTACACTTGAACGACTGGCAAATATTAAATGCATAACCAACGCCGTACATGCCCACAGAATGGCCTATGGGAATACATTGTACATATGAGCCTTCTACACTCCAAACTTTTAATCCAATAAACTAAAAACAAACTGCATTTTTTTCTATTTTTACTATTCCTTCTCACTCAATGGTGAACCGTTGCTATAGGCAGTGTAGCCAAACGCTTCCAGAGCATCAATGCTGAGAACACTGAGGAGAACCGGAGGCTCTACCGTCAGCTGCTCTTCACTGCCGATGACTGTGTCAAGCCTTGCATTGGAGGAGTCATCTTCTTCCATGAGACCCTTTACCAGAAGACTGATGATGGCAAGCTCTTCCCTCAGCTCATCAAGGAGAGAGGCATGGTAGTGGGCATCAAGGTTGACAAGGGTGTAGTCCCTCTGGCTGGAACTAATGGAGAGACCACTACCCAGGGTGGGTTCTCCATTTTGTACTTTTTTTAAAGCATTAGCTGTCACACTCTGCATTTTTTTTGTGTGTCTGTTATGGCTTTTTAAAACACATTTTCTCTCACACTGGCCCACTCTCAGGTCTGGATGGATTGTATGAGCGTTGCGCTCAGTACAAGAAGGATGGAGCTGACTTTGCCAAATGGCGTTGTGTGCTGAAGATCACCCCCACCACTCCCTCCAGCCTGGCCATCAAAGAAAATGCTAATGTGCTAGCACGTTATGCTAGCATCTGCCAGATGGTGAGATTCACACATCGTGACAAACAACACCATGACCATGATACATTGCTCCATAGGTCTTTAAGCTCATTATGTTGTTAAATCTCTTTCACCAGCATGGCATCGTGCCAATTGTGGAGCCTGAGATCTTACCTGATGGTGACCATGACCTGAAGAGATGCCAGTATGTAACCGAGAAGGTTTTGGCAGCTGTTTATAAAGCCCTGTCTGAGCACCATGTTTACCTTGAGGGCACTCTTCTCAAGCCTAACATGGTGACTGCTGGTCACTCCTGCTCTCACAAGTACACCCCCCAGGAGGTTGCCATGGCAACTGTCACTGCCCTGCGCCGCACCGTGCCTCCTGCTGTTCCTGGTTAGTCACATTGATATACATACTAAAGTTCACTCATGCTCTGATGTCATCCACAGCTGCATATTTCAGCGTTCTCTGCCCACACCATTGAATGATATTGAATCTACAGTCACTAATGGTTCCTGATATATGGTCACAACTTATGTCTAAAATATATTTTTCTAAAATATTTTTGTGGAGAAAGTAAATTGTATTCAGAATTTGACACTTAATTTTTTTTCTGAGCTTCCTGTTCTCATTGCGCAAATCACCTGCTTGTAGTTCACCCCTCAGCGGTTGCCAGATTTTCCATGTGTAAACATGTAAGACGCAGAGTCTAGACCACCACATTAAAACACAAGCGCTTGCCTTTAAACCTGAAAAAGAACAGCAATAAAAATGATGACTGAAGACAGAAATATAATTTTATCTAAGATGTAATAGGGTCTAATATAAAAGCGAATTTTTTATAATTGGCCAAGAACTCAGCTGCTACACTTCTGCCTCACTTTAAGTAAATGTAGTTCATAATTTTGTCCATTAAAATTGGGTCCTTCAGATAAGCAATGTCTCAGATTAAGATGCATTTCAGCATGACATATTATGGTTAGAGAAATCCTGCACTGGATTTAATGGTGCTCCTCACATGAGCTGATATTGTGCAAGAAAAATCTGGTCAGAATCACACAGAACTGAAACATGCCTGTTTTACTCAAACTTCAACCCAGCATGAGTAACTCTTGTGCAACATCTGAATAGCAGCAACTTCCAGACTTAGGTCTGAGGACTGAATTACAATTATGCATGCAGCCCATAAGGACCTCAACCTTTTACAATATCTTGATTTAAATATTACAATGTACACTATTGTGCTTACTGCATTGGTCTTTTCAAAGGGACGCTCTTTCTATGCTTTCTCCCTATAGGTATTACTTTCCTCTCTGGAGGGCAGAGTGAAGAGGAGGCCACAGTCAACCTGAACGCCATAAATACATGCCCACTGCACAAACCGTGGGCACTCACTTTCTCTTATGGCCGTGCCCTGCAGGCTTCAGCCCTCAAAGCCTGGGGAGGCAAGAAGGAGAATGGGAAGGCCTGCCAGGAGGAGTACATCAAGAGAGCCTTGGTATGTATATCTCTACACTTTGGAAACACATATGAAACATTATCAACATAATCTAATGTTAAGACCTACAAGTGTTTTATTTTTTAGCTTCAAATGCTTGTGGATTAAAATTGTTACTTGCTGTTTCACCAGGCCAACAGTGCAGCATGCACTGGTAAATATGAATCAAAAGGAGATAAAGGAGCAGCAGCAGGAGAGTCCCTATATGTGGCAAATCATGCTTATTAAAAGGCCTAAATCTTTCGGCACACCAACACTCCTGCACCAACCCGTTATCGGAAATAACGGAACTTCTGATGCTTCACCCTGTCCTCACTGATCATCTTCTTTTCTGTCCTCGCATTACTCTGTAGTATAGTAATAGGGGATGAGTGGTTTCTTGAGAGAGTGGGAGAAACTCAAAACCTTTGTAGGTGTGAAAGTCTGCTTCCGTGTCCATCTGCTTTTTCCAAAGAAGTCATTTAGCTGGAAAAAAATCCCTTTTTTGTAGGTGTAAGATGACATTTCTTTTTTTTTTTCATATGACGTACCCCCATGTTCTTGACCCATAATGTCCAAGAAATAAAGAACTTACTCACCAACATGTGGTTTGTTTGTCATTCCTGTTTGGTTCTATGTGAAATGAGTGTGGGAAATGTGACCAGAAAAAACTTCCATCACTTCAATCTCTACAATACTTATCATTTCTCAGCACCCCTCACTGATTAATTCAGTTCAATTCAATTTTATTTGTATACCACTTTTAACAATGGGCATTGTCCCAAAGCAAGCTGTACAGAAATATATACATTTTAAATGTATGAACTAATGTAGGCGGTTGTGGCGCAGGTGGTAGAGCGGGTTGTCCACTAATCGTAGGGCTGGTGGTTCAGTTCCTGGCCCACGTGACTCCACATACAGAAGTGTCCTTGGGCAAGACACTGAACCCACAGTGCCACAGTTGCTCCTGATGGCAAGCTAGCGCCTTGCATGGCGGCTCTGACACCATTGGTGTGTGAGAGTGTGAATGAGACACATTGTAGAGCGCTTTGGATAAAAGTGCCATTTATCATTTAAGAAAGAGTACAAGCATTCAAAGTCAATAACACTCAAGTCAAGTATAAATACAACAAAACAATACTTAAGTATATTAATGCAGTACTCAAGTATTTCCCACTCCTGGGTATGGTTACGGGGATTTAGAATAAAATTACAGCCGGGAAACTGAATTCTGTTTATTTTTAAATATATTTATATTACTTAACCATATTGCAGCATCGCTAAATTATTGATTCGGAGAATTTTCTATAACAACAGCTCTGACGGTAGTTCTAGCTGCAGGGCGAATAAATCACTGGCTTTATATAATCATGCTCTTTGAAATATGCTGCGGTTTCTATAGTAACAGCATATAGGTGGGCTTTTATAGTGGATGCGCCACATGCGCCACATTTGCGTGGAATTGTTTTGTGTAAATGCTTTTTGTAAGGAGAAGTATATTTACCGTTTATGGAAGGAGTCTCGACTGTCAACACTTTGTATCTGTTAGAAATAAAGCGGTTTCATTCTGTCATGTAAATACTGGAAAGAAGGGGACTAGAGACTACATTTCCCATCCTGCACTGCGGCCTACAAACATGGCCACCACGGAGCGCAATTCGCAGAACACTTCAATGTAATCACGCACACCAGCATCCAATTCACAGCAAGATCACAGCCACTGTATATAAGGACGTCACATGCACTCACTCACTCACTCACTCACTCACTCACTCACTCGGCTAAGTATATATTCAGCTTATGTTCTGTCGTTACCAACCTGTGAGTCTCTCGAGTTTGCCTTTCACTGTTTTTAACCCTTTCATTCTGTTTCATGCCTTGCATAGTTTAGCCTGATTGTTCATTGCCTGAACATTGCCTCTGAGTCTGAATTGCTCTTTGGATTTTTCCGCCCATTTTTTTTTTTATTTTAGCACACATACCTCCATTTGCATCCCACAACCTGACACATTTAAGTTTTCAAACACAGGAAACTCTTTCAAGACAGAGGGCTTTGCAGTTTGTCATATTAAAATCATGAGAGCAAAAAAGGAGAAGCTGGTGTGGGAACAACTGTTAATAGCTGCCAAAACACTTATTATTAACAGGAACAGGAGCTTGATTTGTGGATGTTCCACAATATTAAACGTAACCATAAATATAATAAAAATCATTTTTTTCAATAGAAATTGCACGCATTGGCATTGTTGAGTATTTAACCACAACATTGTTATAATGAACACCATAATGAGCATTAATTACTCAGTTACTAATCCGTAAACAAAACCACCACAAGCATTTTCTGTCAATATGGCAACACTGACTATCAATATGCAATAAAAATGGGTGTCAAAGGGATACTTATGAGACTATTTACACATTGTGCATTGTGTGTGTTCCCTTTCTGCACTATAATATATATATATTAGTTTATATTATATATAGTTTCTGTGTGTTCTTATCAGACATGTGCGCCTGCCTACTTGTCCTGCACAAATCATTTACTGTACTACATTTCCTCTAGAGTTTGAGGGGCTGACAAAGGCACTGCTAAATAAATAAATAAATAAATACATAAATACATAAAAAGACAATGCGAGCATGAGGAATGGAACATTTTTTCCCCCACAGCAAATGTGACAACCCATGTCACCACCTAAAAAGGCAAGTCATCTGAAACCACATTCGAGGCAATCGTTTGGATTTGTCACTTTAGCATGTCTAATCTGCATAAAATTCACATATCACTTGTCACGCGGTCAGTTGCTGCCATCACGGAAATTGCGACTCTGTGTTATGTGCGAACGTAGAGAATGAGTGGTCGCCTGTTCACTCGTACATGGTGTTTAAACATGAATGTGTGTAGGCACTGTGTGTACACAACCACCCTAAAGTGGTAAAAATAAATAAATAAATAAATTAATTAATTTAAAAAAAAACCTCCACCCACTCATTTTCTTTACATTCCTCATAAATCATAAACAGTGTGTCAAAATGAATCATTTTCATTTTCTCTCCAAAGTGACATCATGTTGAAACAAGCCCCACTCACAACTGGTGAAGTACTCTTCCCTATTAGCATAGATTCTCCCCTGAGTAAGCAACACCCAGTCTGCCATGTTTTCCGCACTGGAGCAAGTACAGTAATGTCTCAGCTTTGTAAGTGTTGTAAGTGTTCTGTTGTTGGCTGTAAAAAAATTAACATTAGAGTCTTCATGTACTCCTGGGATCCAGAGCTAAAGTTACCATCGTCTCTGATTGTATTCATAGAGTAATGATTTGGAAACATCCTGGTTCATTCTCACAGTTGTTACTTATGCCAGAGTCTCTCCGTCATCAGTGCCCGTCTCTGGTTCCTACATATAGGGCTCCAAGAGGAGGCGTACGGACTCAAGTGAATCAAACTGAATCTCACATAAGAAGTGGTATCTCTATTACGTGGCTGTTATTAACTATCATAAATATCATCATCTGTTTTTTATTTTATTTTATTATTTCTGCTATTCCACGGTTTATTTTTTCAAACATTTTCTGCATTAGTCAAAAGAGAAAGATCAAGTTAAATCGTTTTTTTTAAAGTAAACTACCAGTCAAAAGGTTTTAAATACTTGTTAATTCTTTATCATCAAATAATAGCTAAATAAAGCAATAAAATAACATATTTGGAAAAGCCTGCACACAAACTAAATTTGACACAATATTTCACTGTCCATTACTTGTAAAGTATTTTAAGTATGTGAATTTATCCCTATTGAGCAAGGCAGTCACGACGGTGGTGAGGAAAAACTCCCTAAAATGATATGAGGAAAAAACCTTAAAAGGAACCAGACTCCGAAGGGAACCCGTCCTCATCTGGGTAATAAGGAACATATAGTTTGAAAGTCAAAGAAAGTTAATTATGGTGTTTATGTGAAGTCCGTTTGTTGAACTAGTTCACTGTTCACTAAAGGAGTCCTGAGTGCGAAACTGTATGTGGTAATTTCAGTCCCAAGACCATAGTAGCAACCGTAGTCCCAGCAACCACAGTGAGCATGTTGAGGTGGAATTGACATCAAAAACCATTTCCATGGTACTTCAAGAGACACGATACTCAGCAATCTCCAGACTGCACTGCTTGGGGTCATCCTCAGTGGCAGGCTGTAGCCTCCAGTTGACGATAGCTCCATCTAGAGGTAGGGTACCAGGATGGATCAGGCAGATCCGGAGAGCAGAAAGGGTCAAGATCACTCTCATCTCCACAAAATCATGTGTCGCTCGACAGAAGGAGAGAAGGAGAGGGAGGTAAAGAGAGAGAGAGATTGTTAGGTAAGACTGTGTACATTGTGTAAATAAATACATTTTAATCCTAGACTTAAACACAGAGACTGCGTCTGAGTCCCAAACACTAATTGGAAGACTGTTCCATAACTGTGGGGCTTTGTAAGACAAAGCTCTTCCCCCTGCTGTAGCCTTCACTATTCGAGGTACCGACAAATAGCCTGCACTTTTTGATCTAAGTAGGAGTGGCCAAAAAGTTAATTAGGTACTGTGGTGCGAGACCGTTTAGTGCTCTATAGGTCAGGAGTAGTATTTTATAATGATTGCAAAACTTAACTAGGAGTCAATGCAGTGTTGATAAGATCAGGGTGATGTGGTCATATTTTCTGGTTCTAGTTAGGACTCTAGCAGCTGCATTCTGGACTAGCTGGACAACATGGGGTGGCTGTGGCTCAGTCGGTAGAGCCGGTTGTCCACTAATCGTAGGGTTGGCAGTTCGATTCCCGGCCCGGATGACGCCACATGCCGAAGTGTCCTTGGGCAAGACACTGAACCCTAAGTTGCCCTCGATGGAAAGCTAGCACCTTGCATGGCAGCTCTGCTACCATTGGTGTGTGACTGTGTGTGTGAATGGGTGAATGAGACACAGTGTAAAGCGCTTTGGAAAAAAACGCTATATAAGTGCGCCATTTACCATTTAGCTGGAGTTTCTTTATATACCTACTGGAACATCCAGACAGTACGGCATAACAGTAATCTAGTCTAGAGGTGACGAACGCATGAACTAATATTTGTGCGTCATGTTAATGAGGATCTGATGATTCACAATTTTAAAGGCAGCAGAAAGGTCGATTAGGATGACCTTGAGGTTGATCTTGCTAGTTTAAGGCTTCAATGATGGAAAGTAAAGTAAGTAAGTAAGTAAAATTTATTTGTATAGCACGTTTCACACAGCGAAGCTGACCAAAGTGCTGAACAGAGTAGAGAAAATAAAATAAACAGAAAATAAAAACAGACATTAGACAATCATAAAAATTCAAAGTGTGATCAAAAAGCCTGACAGAACAGATGTGTTTTTAGTCTCATTTTAAAAATGGAAATGGAAGGTGCAAGGCGAATGTCCAGTGGCAACTGATTCTATAGACGGGGTGCAGCAACAGCAAATGCTCCATCCCCCTTTGTTTTTAACCGTGAATGAGGGACATGCAAAAGAAACCTATCAGAAGATCTTAGAACTCTGTTAGATGAATGAGGTTTAAGAAGATCCTTGAGATAGGAAGGAGCTTGATTGTTAAGAGCTTTAAAAACAAACATCAGAATCTTAAACTGAATCCTAAAACGGACTGGGAGTCAATGAAGCGATGCTAAAATGATTATTTCAGTTTTGTCTTTGTTAAGTTGGAGAAAATTATCTGTCAACCATTTTTCAATGTCATCCAGACAGTCCAACAATGGCTGAATGGAGTCACCAGCTTTCAAAGGA
>JAFFST010050834.1:29636-46193 GCA_022414735.1 Noturus placidus | reverse complement strand
GGGGGGGGGGGGGCAGGACTGACTGACTACATATTGAAATCTGTTGTGTTTTTTTTTGTTGTCACCTGAGGTCATCTTTTTATAGAATTTGATGAGGACCACATAATTGTTTTTTTTGGCCCTTCTAAATAAAAATACAGAATTGAAGGAGGGTGTACTTTCTTGTTGTCATGACTGTATGTGTGTGATGGTCAGGTGTCCACAAACCGTTGAAAATTTAGTGTATATTGTATTTTGTATAGTTTTGTATAGGCATCCCATGTTCTAACTTTTTCCTCTCTATATAAGTCACCATTTTTATGCTTTCAGGACAAAATAAGACTGGATGTTAAAGTTGTAGAGCCTGAAGATGGTGATACCTACAATAGGTAGCAACATTTACCTTCAACATGGCAGTGCACATCATTTGCACACACGCGCGCACACAAACATACACTCGCACACACACACACACACACACACACACACACACACACACACACACACACACAAACACACAAGAATAGTAGCATGACTGTCAATACTTGTGGCACTTGCCCTGGGTACAAATCAGAGCTGAAAAATAGGTATTCAAAACCTGTGAAGGATATTATTGATTATTTTAGAGGATTTCTCATTTCCTTGGACATTTGCAATTATTGTTGCATGTTAGACATATAACAGATCAAGTTCTAGATTATGTGCTCTGTATGAAAGTGGTAGATCTTGTTGGTCTGGTTAGGAGACTTTCGAAACTTGTTTATTAGAGCCAAGTTCAGTTACACAGTACAACAGTAATAATTTCATAATTTACTTTATGAAAACTGTGTCTTAATGTCAAGTATATGTGCAAGGTGAAATTATGTGAGACTCTTGATAATGTTTGACATTTACAAAAACTTTTTATCAATATCACACACACACACACACACACACACACACACACACACACACACACACACACACACAGTAATTAATATAATATAATAATACTATAATATAAGTTGTCTGTTGAAAAAATACTTGTCATTAATTTACAAAATATTTTTCATCTGGCTTCAATTGACACAACTAATCAGATTTTTTCTGATTCTAGAAAACTATTTTTCTTGTACTATGATAACAGTCAATACCTGACTATAAACCTTTCAACCTTTATTTTGTGATTAGAAAATTTACAAATGTATTATCTAGAAAGTAGAATATAGAAAATACTACTCAGCTTTTTAAAACATATTAAAGACTTCATTTGTTACCAAAAAAATCTCTCAACATGGCAAGGAAGTGCTAAAGTAGACCTACCATTTCTGAGGAATGTCTTTTGGAACAATTCAAAACTCTGAAACTATTGGAACGGAAAGGCCAATACTGTTTTTTAATTGGCTTATAGTTTTCCAAATAAATGGCTTATAGTCTTCTTAAATGCATTATTATTTCTTGACTCTGTAATTATTGTCCATATTTACTTTTGTCTTTTAGTCCTCATCAATGTCTATTACATATTGTATTGTAATTTCCTGAAGGATCATGTTTATCCATTTCCATGCGATGTGCTAAAAATGACAAAACTGACTGTGACTTTGTTTGGGTGATGAAAAATATATGTGGTGAAGTTGAATATTGTACTTAAGAAAACAAACAAAGAACGCCACACCAACTAACAGTTTGTTACTTTTCACATCTGAAAACTAGTCAGTTTTCATGTCAAAGTCAAAATTAATTACTGCTGTGTTAAATATTACTACAATTTAGCTTTCTAAATAAAAACTACAGTACATTTTAAGAGTTGGGAAAAACCCACAATATCTAAATGCTCATTAATATACATTGATGGCAAATTTTCTGGGTCAGCCCCTGAACTGGAGCTGATAACTGGCTTGAAGATTGAAATGTTATTCAAATACCTATCTAGCACAGACTCAGATGTAATCAAACATACAGTATGAGAGTCAAACATGTCTTAACAAGTCTGTCTAGAACTGGCTCTACGTTATGCAGTGGCAAACAACTAAGATTTAACACCTCATCTTTAAAGATAGAATATTAGTCGGAATATTGACTCTTCAAACACTATGATAATAAGCACTTGTGAGCCAAAAGCCTATATTGTTGTTAGCATACTACCTTTGTCCATGAGGATTTCTTCCTTTGTTTTTAATATCAATATTTCCTCATTCTACTAATTTTAAAAACACTGTGATTACCTATTTTAAGTGATTTTGTTCGGTTAAAGCTAACAAACACCTAGACAGAACTTCCAAAACATATGAAGTTACAAATATCCAGACCTTTGTTATAAAGAGGATGTGGTTAATGATCTTGTCACTTTTTTTTTTTTTTTTTTTTTTTTACGGAAATGAAACTAAAAGAAATGCTGTTTGAAAGTCCACAGACGAAGGTAACTAAGACCCGCCTATCACGTGAGAACAAGATTATATAATGCTGATATATCTCTCTTTAATGACTCACAGCAGTTTCTTCTGATAATCATGGGCTCAGAATGCCTCGCTCTATTGGCTATCATTGCATGTATCAGTACTGCTGATTTTCATCCACTTATTCGTTCAAGCAATGGGCTTCGTGAGTGCCGCAAAAACCTTAGTGCACCTGCACTTGAGGTTCTCCCTGGTGGAGGATGGGACAACCTGCGCAACTTGGATATGGGTCGAGTGATGGACCTAAGCTATTCACAATGCCAGACCACAGAGGATGGCATCTACCTCATTCCAGATGAGACATTTGTCATTCCGCAGAAGGTGAGCTCAGTAGAGATGAACTCTGAGATCATCAGCTCATGGCTTGAACAGAAAAGCTCCACTTCGAGCTCAATCAACGTTGAGGCTTCCTTCTTCAAAATGGTGAATGGCAAATTCTCTGCTGAGAACAAACGCATGAAAACCCATCAAATGAAGGATAATTCAGTCACAGCTCGGGTACAGGTAAGTTCCAGTAAGGTGTGTGTGTGTGTGTGTGTGTGTGTATACCTATTCATTTCTTTCATTAGAAATGTAACAATTTATTTACAAAAATTAATTTTTTAAATGGATGACTTGGAGCAAAATATCCTGAAAAGCAGCCAATAAGTGTCCAGCATCGGTGGAAACTCCATTAATACTGTTTAAAATGCATTTTAAAATTTTTGATTCCTCAAGAAATTGGTTGAGAAAATGCCAAGAATTTCTGGAAACTCTAGGTAAAAAGGGTGTCTACTTTGAAGATGTGTGTGTGTGTGAAACAAAACATTTTGGACAAAAGTCGCTTGTCAGCTGTGTAAGCAGAATGCGCCTGCGGCTGTGGTCAGTGGAAGCAGCAAATGCTGCAGATTCAGACATTTCAATTCCATATTCCTTCTTCTTTTTGCTTTCTGCAGGTGCGTAACCATCTGTACACAGTAAAGGCATATCCTGATTTCACTCTGGATGCACGATTTGCCCGACAAGCAGAGGAAATTGCAGATGCCATTGAG
Organism: Noturus placidus; assembly: GCA_022414735.1. NCBI lineage: Eukaryota > Metazoa > Chordata > Actinopteri > Siluriformes > Ictaluridae > Noturus > Noturus placidus. The sequence continues at coordinate 42,748 of JAFFST010050834.1, read as the reverse complement.
AACAACCAAACTCGCCAGGCAACCTATCTGTCTGAAAAGATGGTGCTTGATTATGGTACACATGTCATCACAAGTGTAGATGCAGGTGCTACTTTGGTGGAGGAGGACTATTTAAAATCATCTTATGTTTCTGATGCACAGTCCTCTCAGTCCTCTGTCACAGCATCAGCTGGTATAAACTTTTTTAACAAAGTTCAATTTAATATTGGCAGTAAAGTGTCAACAGAAACATCTGAAACTACGGCCTACCAGGGTAATATTACGTACTCCATAACACTGAGTCATGGTGGGGCTTTGTTTTATCACGGCATCACTTTACAAAAATGGCAGGAGAGCACTTTAAACAATTTAATTGCTATCGACCGTAGTGGATTACCACTACATTATTTTCTCAACCCATCAACATTTCCAGACCTCCCACTTCCAACTGTAAATAAACTTGCTCTGACTGTGAGTAAGGCTATAGAGAGTTACTATAAAATTAACACCTATCCTGGGTGTGTTAAACCCGACTCAAAAAACTTCAACTACCAAGCAAATGTAGATGATGCATCCTGCGACGGTCCAAGTACCAACCTTAGCTTTGGTGGTGTTTACCAACAGTGTGCTCCACTGACTTCAGATGGAGATGCAATCTGCCAGGAACTTGCTGTGAAAAACCCAGCCACTGGCTCGTATAACTGTCAACAGCCATACACTGCTACACTATTGCGCTCTGAAGTGCAGGAAAGACCATATAATCATTATGAGTGCCACCAGCGTTGTCATTCATGCTGGTTGTTTTTTGATTGCTGTAAAGATGTATGTGGAAATGTGTATTATGTTCGACGTGCACAGGTTAACACTTATTGGTGTTCCACTAATGAGACAGCTCCAGAATTCAGTGGATATCTCTTTGGTGGTCTATTTGGCCCTTCTTTACAAAATCCAATAACCAAATCCAGATCCTGTCCTCCAAATTTCTTTGCCCTACAATTTTTATCCAGTGGCATTATGATTTGTTTAAGCAATGACTATGAGGCAGCAACAAGATTCTCTGTGCCCTTTGGAGGTTTCTTTAGCTGCGAGTCTACGAATCTGCTTGCAGGGATACAATCGCACTGCCCACCACAGTTTAGCCAACATCTTGTTGCCATAAGCGATGGATGTCAGGTACTGTACTGTGTTCAGTCAGGGATTTTCACTGGAGGTGAGTTACTTCCCATCCACCTCCCACCCTTCACAAGACCTCCAGTGATCAATATGATCGCAACAAACACTGTAGCTGTGATGACTGAAGGAGACCGGGCCTGGGTGAGAATCAAAGACACAATGATGTGGAAGGTGGCCAAGCCTGAGGACATTGCAAAAATGTCCCAAATGTTTGAGGATGATTCCTCTCAATCACAAAGAAAAACGGTTGGCATTGCATTTGGAGCTCTAGCCTTGATTGCTCTTGTAGTGGCAGTAGCAGTGTTACTGGTGAGAAAGAGGAAGAAGCTTATTCTTCTCAGAAGAGCCCGAGGCTATGAGGCGATTCAAAGTGAAGTACTGTGTGAGACTACTGTAGAAAGCCAGACAGAGCAACAGTGTCTGACTGATGATCATACTCAGAGTCTCTTGGCATAGTGTTTCTGTTCCTATGCAATAAATTCTTGTGAAGCGATTTACACAATGCACCATTATCTAATAACTAAAACCTTTAACAGCTTTGAGCTATTCATTTTCTACACTATATTAAGCAGAATGTTTTGTATGTTTGTTGTACTTTTACCTATAACATTTATACATAAAATCAGATAATTTAAATAATAACAGTGAAGTACTGTAATAAACGTTTTTTTTTTAAATTGGTATTATTTTTACATTTTGTTTAATTTGAACTACAGTGGCTGTGTACCTTTATCATGCAGAGAAATTATGATGCACCTTTTAACTTTAACTTTTTGACTGTTGTTTGTTTTTAATAAAAATTCTCTAGAAAAATAAGAGCACATATTTTCATTTGTACATTGCTAACAAAGCATATGAATGTGGTGTATGATGCTGAAGTAAACATGTTTAAACCCAAACACTTAAGATAAAAATCAATCTAGTAGAATGAGGAAGTTGGAAAATACCAGGAAGTTCCAAAATCACATCATAGTTTCACACAAGGCAGTATCAGTACAAATAAATACTTTCCTTTGAACACAGAAATGCTTGTGATTTATAATCAAACATATCTAGTTCAGTTTAGCTTGGTTTTCAGAGGACCTAGCGTTACATTAATAAAATGCAGAATTTAAAACAAAACAAAACCTTGTCTCCTTGCCCTCATCTCCCAGGATATAGTTGGAGACGAGTACCTTTTATAATGATGAGTAGAGGAAAGTAGAAGTAATGCAAGAGTAATATAAATGTAGCATAGTTTAACTAGCTAAAGTAGACCAACAACTAGTTAACCTTAGCACATACTCTGTAATGTATACACCAGGTAAGCTATGGATAAAGAAGTAAACCTTTTGTTAGTTCCCTAACTATATCTTAGCATGCTCTTTACAACTAATGACAAGCTTACTAAAGGTATAATGAAGCAACATTACTACATTTAACAGCAAATAGCACTTAGCAATCTCGAATAGTTGTAATAACAGCTGGTCACAAAATATTATTACTAATTATTTTTACAAAACATCACTACATACTATTTTTTTGGCTAACCAAGGTGAATATATTACTACTTTCATTGTTTACATGCAATGCCTACAGTATATTGACTTTTTGTCTTTATTTTTTGCTTATTGCATCACACAGTTTTCCTGGCAAATATCAAACTGACTTTGGTCTTGTTTTCTATTCGCTCTGCCTATACTGCAAATACTAAATGATCAGCTAGTGGGACACTAATGATATCCAAGAAATATCAATATTATCTTTGAAATGTCATGATGACCATATAACTAAAGTAGGACGTTTGAGTAAACATACATTAGAGAAGTCACATACCTGTGTTTTGATATCTATAACATGCAACCAAAATTCTAGAGAGATATAAATTCACTTGAACTTGGCTGGTTAAAAGTAATAATTCATTCATTCACTCATCCTTATCTTAAATAAGATGTTGGTGGATCTGCTACCTATCCCAGGAACACTGGCAGAAGATGGGTATACACTACGGATGGGATGCCAGTCCATCACCCAGCACCATGTACACAACACTGATGTTCTCATTCACACCTAGGGGAAATTTAGAGTAGCCAATCCGCCTACAGACATATTTTTCAGTGACTGGGAGGAAACCGAAGAACCTGAAGAAAGCCTGTGAGAACACAGGAACAAACATGGGGTCACGATCCAACTGGTGAAGCAGGAGAAGTGTTTCAATTTCCAATATATTAGTAGCTGTGCAGAATTTAGATGATGCATGCTGATCTATTATCTACACCCAAATGAAGATAAACACAGCTTCTCTCAGTTACTCCCTTTATATACTGTCCCTTCCAAAAGTATTGGAATGACAAGACCAATATTTTCGTCTTTGCTACAGTTGCATTCAAAACTATTCAACCCCCATTGCAAATCAGGTATATTGTCATTTCAGACTAAAGATTTGTGGTTTGAGATCAAAAGATGAATGAGACAATAGTTCAGAATTTCAATATTTATTTTCTGATATTTACATCTAGATATACTATCTAAGAACAACTAAGAAACAAGACACCTTTGGTGGCAGACCACACAATTTTTTAGGTGACCAAAAGTAATGGAACAGATATCGACAGCATCAACCCCTGATGAATTCCTTTGTTTTGTTGTCAGTGTTTTTGGGTGAATTATATTGGATGCGCATGGTGGCTTAGTGGTTAGCACATTTGCCTCACACCTCCAGGGTCCAGAGCACGAGTCCCGCCAGGGCCGTGTGTGCGGAGTTTGCATGTTCTACCGGTACTACGGTTTCCTCCCCCAATCCAAAGACATGCATGGTAGGTTGATTGGTGTGTCTAAAGTGTCCGTAGTGTATGTATGGGGGTGTGAGTGTGTATGTGATTGTGCCCTGCAATGGACTGGCACCCTGTCCAGGGTGTACCCCGCCTTCTGCCCGATGCCTCCTGGGATAGGCTCTAGGTTCCCCGTGGCCCTGATAAAGGAGTAAGCGGTAGAGGATGGATGGATGGATGGATATTGGATGCATTTCTCTGCATTTGTAAATTCTCTGGATGCTCATCATTGTAATTCTTTGTGTATTCCAATTGATTCTTACTGCTGATCAGTGGTTGCATCTTGTACTATGGCATGTATATTTCTGCTCTCAAAGTCTTCTTCTTTGCATGGCGGATGAATAACTTCACCGCTACCCTATAGAGGATGTTGGTGATGCCACTGACTGTTGTTTTGGGGTTTTTCTTCACAGCTCTCACAATGTTTCTCTCATAAACTGCTGTTGTTTTCCTGGGCTGACCTGTTGGATGTCTGGTTGTTAGTACACCAGTGGTTTCGTTCTTTCTTTCAGGACATTCCAAATAGTTGTATTGGCTATACACAATGTTTGTGCAATGACTCTAACAGATTTCCCCTCTTTTTTCGGCTTCAAAATGTCTTACTTTTCTCCAATAGACAGCACTCTGATTTTTATGTTGGCTTATCCTTTTAACCAACAAATGCAGTGTTCACATGTGAAACCCAGGGCGCACACAAAGAGCAGACATTCAGAGCTATTAACTGTTTAAACACTCAATCTAACATGGCACACCTGGGCAACAAGAAACTAGTCAGTCCCCCGTTCCAATATTTTTGACCACTCAAAAAAATTTGTGGGTTCAAACAAAAGGTGTTATGTTCTAAATTGTTTAACAAATGTAGATGTAAATATCAGTATATTTATCAGTAAATATTCTGAAATTCATGTTTTGATCTTTCGATCATCTTAAACCCAAATGTATTCATCCATCCATCCATCTTCAACTGCTTACTCCTTTTCAGGGTCACGGGGAACAGTGTATAGCAAAAACAAACAAAAAAAATTCCTTGCAATTCCAATACTTTCAGAGGGGACGGTATAATTTTAAAATAAGACAATGCATATATGTTCCATAGAGTATCAATGCTTCTACTTTAATCATTACATAATTTAAACACCACATGAATCATGTTATGATATTGTCATGCCTTCTTGCTCTACATAATCCTGTCTCATTCCCGAGAATGCCACTCCTCCTCACATGCCACAATCTCCAAAAGCTCCCTCCCACAAAAAGCTCCTACTGGGACGCACTAAAAATATCAAGAAAAAAGCAGTTAGCAGATGAATTCTGTTGACTTTGGCAAAAACGGAGAGAAAGGAAAACACTCCCTGCAAATGCCTCAGCCATTCACCGGGAGACTATTTCAACTGGAGCACTCCTAGAACCGAGGCAAAGTGACACCATAACAGTATGTGGTTATTTATCACCAACTTTTAAATGAATTTTCATTTTTAAAAGAGATCATTTTATGTTGGAGAAATGCAAGCTTAATGTGATATAGCTGAATTGTGGCCAGTTTGTAGTTAACATTGCATGAAGTGGTTTTGTTCGAGAGATCTAAATGTGTGGCAAAATGTTGCTCTGTTGGAAGGTGGGTGTGATTTAATTTTTAATAATAACACAGTACTGAAAAAGAACTGGTATTTCAACTGTTAATGCTATAAAAGTAGCCATTACCTATTCTGTAAAGAGACACTGTGTCCATCTGGAATAAGCTTTTGTCTTTTTGGTTTCAATAAGACCTGTAATTACAACATAGACTAAGCAATGGTATAATTTTCAGATGCAGGGAATGGCATGCTTATGTCAACCATGTATTATCTCTCTTTAGAAGCAGCCATGGGCCATCATACATGCATTGGCCTTCACTTATTACTGTGTATCAGCACATTTCTGATACTCTTTCATCAAAGCTCAGCCTGCCGCCGGGGAACAGAGACAGAATGTGAGAAATCACCCTTTGTGCCTGGTTACAACCTCGCAGGAGAAGGATTTGATGTAGTCAAGCTGCAACGCAAAGGTGCCTATTTGATAAATGTTAAATCCCACAGTTTTGAGAACTACACATGTACTGTGTGCAAGAACCGCTTCCAAGGAGGACAGCTGCAGAAACTTCCCTTGGCCATTGTGGACTGGCGTCCTTTCAGCCGCTGTAGCAAACAGCTCTCAAGTGCTCTTCACCATTCCATTTATTCACTTATCAAAAGCTCAACATCACTAGTCAACAACAACTGGGGGATAGACCTTAGCTTGGATGATTTGGGCAAGGCTGTTTTAGGAGGGAGCCAGTCAGATATAGCCAAGTTTGCACAATCGCAGCACACGATGGACAAGGCGACTTTTGCTCTGCATGAGATCAGCTGTACTTATTACAGGTAAACACAGATGACACACGCTTTCATTGTGGTATTTGACACATGATTCCTTAACTAAAGAAAAAAAAAAACGTGGGTATTTTATAACTTAGTAAGCTAAAATGCATAAGGGTTCATCAAAAGTACAGAGCTGGCCTGTTAAATCCAAATCACGATTTTATTTCTTGTAATCACATTTGAAACTGGTGGGTTATGTAAATAACTGTAGTTATATGACTAAATGGAGGACTGCTAGGGCATTTTCCTTCTAGAACTAGTGCAGTTTAATGACTACTACTACTACTACTACTACCACCAAAGTCGCCTTAATGAAGTCACTACCTGAATGTGATCTCACATGTTTAGCCTATGAAAGGCGATTAGTATGTCATGCTCATCATCAGGCCAATCTTATCAATCTGAAGTAAGTTTCCTTACGGTATTGACCGTTTATGAAACTCCCAATAATTCTCGGAGCAAGGTGGAAGATTTCACCTTAAATAGGATGCCAGTCTTATCGTAGGTCACAGGGCACCATGCACACACATTCATACACTCACTCATATCTAGCATAACTACCAACACTCACTCATATTTAACATAACTACCAACATGGTTTGTGGGAGGTCAGAGTAAACCCATTCAAACATGGGGAGAACATGCACAGACATTAACCCAAACTGAGGATTGAACCTATGACCCTGGAGCTGTAAGGCAGCAATGGTTAGAATGCCACCAGCCGTTTTCTATAGTGAATGAGAATATCCCTGCTACTAGCTGACTCTTAAAAAAAAAACTCGCTTGAGTACATACAACTGACACATGCGTGCATGCTCATAATAGCATATCTGACCCCTTGCATACATGCTAATACCCTGGGCTTGCTCCCAGGTGTCATCCCCGCTCAGGGTATAGGGATTGTTGTGCATGGGATAACAGGTCCTTTGTGATGGATAGTGGGCACAGAGGATGCATCTAGAACATCAATAAAAAGTAGAGCAATTTTCTACTTGTCCAAAATGCAGCTATCAACAATACCAGCTGCACAGACATTTATAACATTCATAACAGTGACAGCAGTGGAAAATGTATTCTTTGATTTGAACGATCATGTGTGAGAACATATTATGTTCTGGAGCCCATGTTTCAGTCCTGTCTGTGAACACATTGGACAGCAAGTTATCTGTCTGTTCACCAACAGCTTGACACCTTCTCTGGCATAGGTGATCCAAATGATCTGAACCAATTCTTGAATTCCCTGATCTCTACACACAGGCTAGCTGTGCATCCTGATTGCAAAGCCCTGGGTACGTAGGTAACTCTCCAAGACAGAAAGTGTGCAAACGCTCATTTCCAGAGCTTGTCCGCCCACCTCAATATTGTTTTGCTTTATGTGCCCTCTTGGTGTTTGACATAAATGTCAGTTTGCACTGGTATGTGACTCCCTTTATTGGTTCCTGGAAATGTTGCAGAACTAGCCACACATCTTTTATTTGTGAATGTTGATATGCTGATATCGAGTCTCGTTTTTCAATCTTCATCCTTAAAAATTTTTCTATTAAAGAAAAAATTCCCCAGCTTTTCTGTGTTGCATTGTCACCATTACTGATATATGCTTTTGTGATATGTCTGAGAAGTGCTGAGCATTTACCCAACATTGAAATGGTCTGGGATGTAGAACTCTAAATTTCATAACTGGGGTAGTTGCTAGCAACATTCCCAACAGATTCAGAAAAGTGACTGACTTTTAGCACCACAGTTTTCATATGTGGCGGGCTGGGCGGCTGTGGCTCAGTCGGTAGAGCGGGTTGTCCACTAATCCACTAATCGTAGGGTTGGTAGTCAAATCCCGCCCCGGGTGATCCCACACTGAACCCTAAGTTGCCCCCGATGGCAAGCTAGCACCTTGCATGCAGCTCTGCTACCATTGGTGTGTGAGTGTGCTCTCATTTGTAAGTAGCTTTGGATAAAAGTGTCTGCTAAATGAATAAATCTAAATGTAAATGTAATATGTGATCTCAGTAAGTGATCTCAGGAACAGTTGAGCTAATGTTAACAACCTACAATGGTTTTTACAATGGTTGCAGAGTGTTCAACCAGGTCACCATTGACTACATGCGGTCACTGCTCCTATTAGTGTCATGCATCCACCTAAAATACAAGAGTGTGTCACGTATATAAATTTAATTGTATAGATCCCATAGTGAACTTTATTGAATATATTTTGTCATCTGTCGTTGAAATTAATTGTTAGCTATGCTACTGGATGTGACTGTAGGTAAGGGCTCCCACTGGTAGCCCACTGTTCCAGATGCTTAATCTGTATTTCAATTATCTCGTGCCTTCTGAACCTGTGTGCAAAAGATCTATCCAAGCACCAGTAGCAATTTTTTTAACCAGCCTCTGGCAATATACTAAGAGTGTACTACCTGTATTTAAGCTGCAAGTGTGTGTCGCCTAAACCGGAATTTGTTTTCTTTAAATCTCTAGTCATGGCCATCTCATTGAAGGCCATGAACAAATGTGTCATAGTGAAATGTCCATGGCACATTGCCATGCTAAAACATGAAAACCACACTTAGCTGGTATGAGAGCAGGTCATGGCACTTTGAGTGGTAAAAACGTCCTCATACTGTGGCTGTAAAACTAGACAGATGTTTCCATCATATTGATGATAGAAACAAACTGAAAACCTGGATTCTGTAGATAGCATCAATAGCTATCAGCATGCTGTGTGCATATTATATTTATATGGCCACAAACAGCAATTAAACTGGAAGTGGACACGATCTTTCTTGAATCTCCAGTAATGGGCATTATGTCCAAGTGTACCATACTGTTGAATCTGATTTTCCCACAATACTTTGACTGCATTTAGCTATAGTGATGCTACCAATCTTCTCTACTAACAAAATTAATTTTGCTCATTTGGTTTCTGCAACTGGCATTGCAGCCATTATCCATCCACTTACTAGGTCACAAACTGAATCTGCTTATTTTACTCCATAGGTGAGACGAGAATGTGACGCAGGGCAAATGATATAGAGAGCACCTTTTATTGGCTATACGTGTGAGTTCATGGTGTGACATGACTATGCTAATAGTACTAAGACAGGAAAGTAGAAATCCTTGACTTTATAGTATTTCTTCTTTGAATCATTTGTCTTAAAACAGGAAATTTTTTTGTGATTTTTTTTCATAACTCGTGTCCACATCGTCCAGGCAGAAACATTGAGTCATAAGCTAAATTAAGTAGCAAAGTCAAGGGCAACAAAAACATCTAATCTCTCATCTGTTTCAGTTACAGGGTAATGGATCAGCCAGAGCTCAGTATGGAATTTACTAAACATTTACTTCAACTACCTGGACACTACAGTGAGAAAACTAAATCCCAGTATCGGAGGATTATTGATACATATGGTACCCATTACATCCGTCATGTCTATTTAGGAGGACGCGTGAGACAAGTCACTGCCTTCCGAACCTGCCTTGCAACCCTAAAGGGCTTTTTGGAGTCTGATATAAAGAACTGTCTGAACATTGAGTTAAAAATGTCTCTAGGGTTTCTGCCTGCAAACGCATCACTTTCTAACAAATGCTCCAATATTCTCAAGGATAACATGAGCATGGGCTTCTATCAAGGCTTCTTGACACAGAAGTTGGAGGTCTTGGGTGGTGAAAGTTACTTCCCAGACCTTATGTTTCATCAGAGCCCAGCCGAAGCTTATGCAAACTGGATGAAAAGCTTGCGTGAGAACCCAGATATAATTTCTTATGCCATTTTTCCTCTCCATCATCTGGTAGTTGACCCAGAGCTAAGTGCCAGCCTAAGGAGAGCTGTGACTGAGTACATTGAAGAGAACATGCTTCCTTCGGAGCAGAATCAGAACCATGAATGCAACCCAACACCGAACTTGGACCACAACTGCTGCCCTCTGCGAGCAGGTCATGGCACCTTGAGAGTGGTGGTGCAGCGGGCCACAGGTCTTAAGGCAGACATGTTTACTAAAACAGATGGGTTTGTCAAAGTGTGGTACAACAACATGTATGAGGAGACAGACATAGTGATGGATGAGAACAACCCAGAATGGAACATTAGTTACAATTTTGGCTCAATAGAATTAGGTCATGAGTTAATATTTGAGGTGTGGGACAGTGATGTAATGTATAATGACATGGTGGGAAGGTGTGTCGTCTATCCTGAACGTGGAATTCACTCACTTAGTTGCAAATTAAAAAAGGGAGTTTTTTATTTCACTTACAGCGCCCAATGTGACGCTCACCTGGCTGGCCATAGGTGTGGACGATACTCCCCAAAAGCCTGAGTACCGCGATCAGGCAATCACAGAGATAATTTTTTTTCTAACTATGAAAATATGAAGAATTTTTGTTTTACTTTTCCCTCTAGCTTTTTTCATTTATCTATGCATTAACTATAATTTAAAATGACCATTAAATATAAACGTGCAAAATATCAGTTTTAGTTTGTGCATTAGTGTCACCACTTTCTAAATGGAATCATGGCTACAGGAAAACCTAACTGTTTTTTTTTTTTTTTTTGGGGGGGGGGATGCCGAAATACTAGCTGGGTTTTTTTTTTTTTTTAAATAAAGCACATAAATGCTCATTTCTAATGTCTTTTCACTGGTTAAATACTGGTTAAAAACACACAGACAGATGTTAATATTACTCTAAACAGAGAATTGTTCATTTAAAACACTAGCTACTATAAACATTAAGAACAGCTGCTAGTTAATGTAGCTAGACACAGTACATTTTGAGACATGGGTGTTATACTGTGAGGATTGCTGTTTCTGTTGGTCAGTTGAAGCTAAGAGTATTAGTTGGAGGAGTTGTATTTTGCTATAGAAAATAAAAACATTCCTTTGTCCAGTTTTCTCTCTGGATGACAGTGTAAACTACTATGGCAGTTCTTGTTTCAGCACTACACTACCATGGCAATGTTTTCCAGAATGATGAAAATGAAAAACACACTGTCTCTAACTCACCAACAGTGGGCTCGCGCCCAAGTTCCTCACATGATGATGCCCGTCCCAAACATCCAACTAGCTGGCTAACTGGTAGCTATCCATACAACTTACAAGCTCGTCCTCCTCAGTCTTTTCTACTCCTATTGTTCATCCTCCCCTGTCCTCTTCCTCTTAAAATGGTGTTCCACAGGGCCTGATCCATCCGTCTCTGCACGCATCTCTGCTTGTCTGTCGGACATCTCAGTCTGGATGAGGGAACACCACCTGAAGCTCAACCTGGCAAAGTCTGAGCTTCTCGTCATCCCAGCCTGTCCCTCAATCAACCACAACCTCACTGTACAGCTTGGCGCAACCACACTCAAGCCAACCAGGATGGCCAGGAACCTTGGGGTGACTCTTGATGACAGCTTGACCTTTACAGACCACATCTCAACAACTGCATGGTCCTGTAGATTCATCCTGTTCAACATCAAGAAAATCTGACCCTGCCTCACTGAACAGGCCACACAGATACTAGTCCAGGTTCTTGTTATCTCAAAACTGGACTACTGCAACTCTCTACTTTCGGGCTTCCCAGCCATCTCCACCAAACCCCTGCAGATGATTCAGAATGCAGCAGCACGTCTCGTCTTCAACCAGCCCAAGAGAACCCATGTCACACCCCTCTTCATCTCCCTCCACTGGCTTCCTGTAGCCGCCCGCATCAAATTCAAGGCCTTGATGCTCACGTACAAGACATTGTCTGGAACAGCACCCTCCTACCTCAACTCTCTGCTGAAGGCTTACGTTCTCACACGTAATCTGTGATCGATTAGCGACCGACGTTTAGTAGTCCCTTTCCAGAACCTTCACACTAACTGTTCCTCAGTGGTGGAATGAACTTCCAACCTCAATCAGGACTGCAGATTCACTCACCATCTTCAAGAAACAGCTAAAGACCCACCTCTTCCGTCAACACCTAACCAACTCATTAAAAAAAAGAAAAAGCACTTGCACCTCTACTCTGCGCACTTTGCTTCTTTTAGAACTCAATTAATAGATCTTGTATAGTAGCATTACTTGTATTGTTCCCTGCTCGATATCACTTTGCTCGTACTTTCTCATTTGTAAGTCGCTTTGGATAAAAGCGTCTGCTAAATCAATAAATGTAAAATATTGTAGGATACTCATCTCTGTGTGAATCTTTTGACTACTGTTACCATTAAATCATTCATGGACACATACCAATGGCACATACACACATTTGCTGTGATAGCTAGCTTGCAGACATGTGCATACTGTATTTGATTGTTTCATAGGCTAAATAATTATTTTGACAACAAAATTATTGATCAAAACCAGCAAACATTCAACAATTTCATGGACTGAAATAGCTACGATATCCTACCTCAAATACAAAGTAGTGAATCTTTCATGTATACATTAGTGTGCTCAAGAGCATCTGAATAGAGTGGTGCAGGGATGATGTCATTTTGTATACCAAAACCTGGAACCTTTAACATTTTAGACCTTCCGCTTCCATCGTCCTGAAGTCAGTGTTTTTCAATAGGTTTTTGTTTAAAAGCCTGAAATAATCTCTGCGGTAAACACAAGCTCAAAATAATTTCATTTATTATACGACATTAAATACACCAGTAAAACCCCACTCATGATTTTTAAAAATCTTTTATGTGTATTAAAAAAGGCGGTTGTTAACAAGTTGCTAAATGGGACTATAGACATTGTTGGGGACATTAAACATAATGTGACACCACTAGCTTTAGCAGAATACCCAGAGTCAA
>JAFFST010050834.1:17180-27255 GCA_022414735.1 Noturus placidus | reverse complement strand
ATATATAAAAATAATATATATATATATATAAAAACAAACAAATCCATGACCACACCTTGAAAAGTCCCAATCTTGAGGGGAATTACAGAAAAGGTGAATTAGATATGAAATACAATATGGGGTGAAAATCAAACATGAGTTTGACATGAGAACAGATGAAAGGTCTACACTGGACCCATGTTATCATGTACATTGAGTGAATCACAGGAAACTGCTATATTTAAATTGCTTTGGCCGACATCCAGAATTTAAAGAAGGTGCCATGGCAAAGAGAACCGATTTATAAGCCAGCGTTCATTTTTAAACACCCTTTCCTTCTCTAAATCTACCGTGAGGCATTTGTTTACAGCTTACGGCTGTGCACAAACCAGCCTGTCCTCTTATTATACGCTCACTTTTTTTTGTCAAAGTTGAATGACTAGTTTAACTTGTCATCATTTATGGGTATGTGTTGGCTTACTTTCTTTATTTCTCATTTTATTTAATTAATGCCAATAATATAAAAAAAAATTGTTTCACAAATGTTCTCGAAGGTGTTCTTAGTCCCTGATCTAATGAAGGAGCATGAGCTTTTGCTAGCGTATACTTTTGCACTTCTACAAGTTGCTCTGGGTTGGGGTGTCTGTGTCATTTGTTTATATTGCTCATTAATTTCATTCACAGCATTTAGCACTCAACTCGACATCCTGTAATTTGTTCGATCAATACATTAGTTACTATTCTTATGGGTAAATATAGGACACACTCAAGATACGAATTCTCTTGCAAAATGAAGGGATTTTCATGAATACTAAATGTCTTGCATAAACACTTGTACAAGTTACGAATAAAGCCTTTAAAGTTTGACACATACAGACCATCTTAACAGAGTTTGTGTAGTAGGTCAAAGCTGGAGCCAGTCCCTGTGCATCATGATTAATAGAAGGTAAATATAAGCAGCTAATGTAATGTAACCAAAATAAAATTTTTTTAAAAAAACCACACTGGTAAAAAGCAGTCAACATTTTCACTCAATTTCTTAAAGGAAAAGAATAGCTGCCGTCCATGATTATAATCTGACAATCTGAATAGAGAATGGGCTCTTATGCTCTGCTCATTCTAATGGTGGAATAAATTTATATAAAAAAACAAATAAATTAAAAAAAAGAGACTGGCTAACTAAGCTACTTTGAGCTCAAAAACTTACTACGTTACAGTCATACAATCAATAGTAAATTGTTTTGCTAGTGTTTGCTGCTTTGGTTTATATTGAAAGTGAGGAACAAGACATGGTTTTGAGCTTTTTGAGCATGCTAGAATAGTGTGAATGTTCATATGGCTTAATGCAAAACTTTTAAATCATATAACTCCTATAAAATGCATTATTCATAAAAAATATCAAGCTCAACTTGTAAAAAAATTGACGGAACACTATTCCCAAAAATAATTACATTTATTCATTTAGCAGACACATTTATCCAAAGCGACTTACAAAGGAGACACACTCACACACCAATGGTAGCAGAGCTGCATGCAAGGTGCTAGCTTGCCATCGGGGGCAACTTAGGGTTCAGTGTCTTGCCCAAGGACACTTCGGCATGGGATCACCCGGGCCGGGATTCGAACCGCCAACCCTACGATTAGTGGATTAGTGGACAACCCGCTCTACCGACTGAGCCACAACCGCCCTATTTTTCTAAATAATTGCAGAAATGCAAGTTTAAAATGATTCACTTACATGGAATTGGGCAGGGTTGCACTGAAATCAGCCACTAGAGGTCTTAAAACATTTTGGCTTCCCTTTTCCATTGTTCCCACTCAATGGCCACCCTCATATAAACGGCAACTGTTATCCAACTATACAGCTTTAGACTTGGTTCTTAACCAAAGAAGCAACTTAAAATAGACTATAAAATCTTTATTTGACAGGAACAAACAATATATAACACATACAACTACAACAATAGTATAAAAATAAAATAATAATAAAAAAAAAAGACAGACTAATAATCTATTAGCACAAACATTGTGATCTTAAACCTGAAGTTGGATTCACCTAGGTAGTGCTATAAACATGAGTCAAAGCATGAGTCAAAATGAGGATATGATGAACAGTACCCAAGTAAACACCAAGACGTAGGAAGTGAGTATTTTTCAGTCAGACATGAGTGACCACTACTTGTTACCACCAATGGCTATCAAGTGCACAAAAATGTAGTCATTTAGCCATGTTGCATGTATCTATACTAACCACTTTCAGGTCAAAGGCCCAGTGATACCTTTAACAGCTCAGCCACATCCTCCGACATGGAGCCTTCTTCACCTGGAAGGAAAACAGTCTTCATTTCTGCTAATACACTGAAACAAGTGGCAAAGGTTTGCGTAGGGTGGCTTGCACTCACCATCATCAGTAGTCATGTCTTGTTCAAGTTTGAGTTTCTCCTGCCCTAGTCGAAGCATACAGGCCTCTATGGAATCTTTACTAATCAGTTTTATAACCTGCACGGTACTGGAAATAGTCAACAGTGCATCATCAATACAAAGTGCTCTAAACATCCCTGATATTTGTGTGTGGCAAATTTGGAAAAACCTGGCACATGCTCAAATTTTTACATTTACTCAATCTTAATCATGAGTAGTTACAGCATTTAGTAAGGGATAGCAAGTCTTAAACAAGTTCAGAAACAACTACTACAGTAAGTAATCGATACTCTACTAACCTGCTCTGTCCCATTCGATGACAGCGGTCCTCTGCTTGTTTATCATTGAAAGGATTGCAGTCAATATCATGAAGGATCACTACATTAGCAGAGGCAAGGTTGATCCCCTGGCCACCAGCACGAGTTGATAGAAGGAAGACAAATATTTTAGGGTCTGTGTTGTATTTGTCTATGAGGCCAATTCTAGACAAAAAAAAAAAGGGGGGGGGGGGGTGTCAGAAATGACCTTGTGAAGACAAAGAAGAATTAGCACACCAATAGTGATATGCTAACCTTTCTGCCATAGGTGTGGAGCCGTCCAGCCGAACATACTGGTGACCAAGGTGTTTCAGCAAAATCTCCACAATGTCCAGAACCATGGTGAACTGGCTAAAAAGCACTGCTCGGTCACCCTGAGCAGAACAAAAGGCTCATCTCAGAGTGGAATATAAAAATGAAATAGTCTACAAATGAGGAGGACCCTCAATTATATTTCAATGCCATTCATTACCTTCTCTTTGAGCTTGGCTAATAATTTGGTAAGCAGGGAAAATTTTCCAGAGTCCAGAAGGAGCGTTTTTTCCAGTTGAAACCTAGAGATGGAGCTGTATTCCTTACAAAGGTTATGCAGCTCAAAGTCTGACATCACCTCCATGTCTTCCTGAATTAGTGCAGGGTCTGCATCAAAGTGTGTTGGTTCCTATAACAGAATGTGACTCAAAATTAAAAAAAAAATAAATAAATAATAAAAAATAAAAAATAAAAAAAAAATACACGAGAACCCCCCCCCCCCAAAAAAAACCACACCAAATCAGATTTGTAGCTGATTTCAAGGTCTTTCAAGCCTTAAAAAAATTAGCATTATGTTGCCATTAATTTAAATGGCTATAGTTATGTGAAAAAATAAGTGCACCCCATTGAAACTTAACAACAAAAAAAAAACCCACATTTGGACAAGCAAATATTTAATCCTCCTTGAAACATTAATAAAAGTTGATATACTACCAATGGACACAAATAATTTAAATTAACAAGCAAAACACATCAGTCACATGGAAAAAGTAAGTACAACCCTACTTATCACACCTTCAAATGAGAATTAGGTGTTCACGATTGGGTGCCAGTGATTAGAACCTGCTTAGGGAGTGCAGGTGGAACCTGTCTTATTTACACCCCTCTCATATCTTGTGTCCCCTTTGTTATTGAGGTATGTGGTGTCATCATGCCAATATATAAAGAGCTCTGTAAGGCCTTCAGAAAAAAAGGTTGTGTATGCTAGGAGTCTGGCATGGCACTTAAAAAGATCGCCAAATAATCTGAAATATATCACTTCACTGTAAGGAAAATAATTTACAAATGGCACAGATTTCAAACAACTGCCAATTTATACAGGACTGGCTGTCCCCACAAATTCAGCCCATGAGAAGACCATCTGATGCAAAAAGAAATCTCCAAGAACCCCATAATTTTATCACAGGATCTGCTAGTAAGCCTTGCAACGGTTTGTGTCAAAGTATATGCATCTAAAATCAGGAAGAGATAGCAAAAACATGACCTGCATGAGAGGCGTGCCAGGAAGAAGCCTTTGCACAGACCAAAGACAGCTTTTCAAGAGAAGCACCTCATAGCAACTGTGAAGCACGGTGGTGGAAATGTTAAGGTTTGGGGTTGTTTCACTGCCTCAGGGACTGCACTTGCATTCATTGATTCAACTATGAATTCTGCATCATATCAAAAAGAGTGCTTGAAGAGAATGTGAAGGACATCTGTCCAAAATTTTAAGTTGAAAGTGGACCTTTCAACAGGATAATGACTAAGCACACTAACAAATCCACCAAGGAATGGCTCAAAAAGAAGAAATGGAGGGCTATGGAATGGCCTAGTCAAAGCCAGGATTTGAATCCCATTTAAATGTTGAGGCGGGATTTAAAATGGGCAGTACATACAAGAAAACCCTCAAACATCTTGTAAATGAAATAACATTGCACAGAAGAGTGGTCAAAAATTCCAGTGAGCCTGGTGGACAATTATGCAAAATGCCTACAAGACTGTTTTTCTGCTTAAGGAAGCAATACTGGCTTCTGAGGCCAAGGTTGTACTTACTTTTTCCACAGAAGAATATCATATCTATTGATATTCCTGTTGAATAAATGATTGAAAAATCTAATTTCCCTTGTGGTTCTGATGAAGTACATCAACTTATTAATAAGCATTGTTTCAAAGATGATCGAATGTGTGCTTGACCAAATATGTCAAATGCACCAATTCCATAGGGTGTACTTATTTTTTCACATGACTGTATATATGACTATTAGCACTGCAAAGTTAGTCTTAAATGGTTAATTGAAATTAAAGAAATAAATAAGCACTAGTATACAATAAGCATAGTTTTACAATATTCAAATACCACTATCCATTCCAATAACCAGGTGCTAACCTTCAGCATGGCTCGGCTCATGGCTGCAAGCTTCTCTGTGGTATAGTACTGCCGGTGCAACAGTGGATGATTGGCCATCTTTCTTAGCTGCATCATCACATTACTGAGCTCTCGCTCTGAAAACACACAGATGCAGGTATGTTTATTTATATTCTTTGATAGTTTCTTTTCTTTGTGCTGGTTTAGCCCAGACAGATAACTGATTATTACATTAACTATGAGCTATTTTATAGCATATGAATAAGTACTGTGTTGATGGTTATGTAAAATATGCACATTTTGTGTTACACATACTCTCTCCATTATCAGTTTGCTTGAGCCTACTGAATAAACCATCATAGAGTTGCTGCTGAGCATCACTCATGGGACACATTTCAATCTTCTCCACCTTGGGTGGTAGTTCTTTCAGCACCTTTGGAATTACATAGACTACTTATTAAATGTTCAAATGAGTTATTAACAATGTTAAATGTTCAAGTGTTGGCAACAGCAGATTATTATCTTAAACTCAGTTTTTAGCAGTCATTACCTCACTCTTGACTCGTCTCAAGATGAAGGGCTTCATGATTAGCTTGGCTTGGGCAATTCGGTCTTTATGGAAACTACTTTCCTCTTCTGATGATTTCTAACAGACAGTGACATGATTAATATTGTGAATCACTGATAACTACTTAAATATTCAGATTAGCACATTAGTACACACAAAGGCCAACAAACAGGGAAGACAGCCAAAAAAAAAAAAAAAAAAAGTAGTAAATATGCATTTAATACATTAGTCGTTCCTCCTTTAATCATTTAACTCAGAGGTTCTCAACCTTTGTAATTAAAACCCCCCCAAGCCTCCCCTATCATGTGGCAAAAACTCCCCAAGGAAAAACTCCCCAAGATGATATGAGCAAAAAACCTTGAGAGGAACCAGACTCAGAATGGAACCCATCTTCATCTGAGAAACACCAGATAGTGTGCAAGTAAATGTTCATTATGGTTTATATATGAAGTCAGTTTGTTGAACTATTCCACTGTTCACTAAAGTAGACTTGAGTGCAAAATTGTACATGCTAATTGCAGTCCTAAGGCCATAGCAGCAACCGTAGTCCCAACAACCACAGCGAGAATGTCCATGTGGAACTGAGGTCCAAACCCATTTCTATGGTACTTCAAGCAGAACCATCCTAAGCAATCTCCAGGCTACACTGCTTGGGTTCGTCCTCAGTGGCAGAATGTAGCAACCAGTTGATGAGAGCTCCATCCAGAGATAGGGCATCAGGATAGTTAAAGATAGACTTTATATCTTAATATAACCTAATCCATAATCTGTTTTGATAAATAATTTAAAAAAATTGTACTTTAAAAGCTTTTGTACTTTTTAAAATAACTTATAAAAACTATAACTGACAGGTATGGAACATGAATGATCAAAAAATGTTTCTAAACACTACTTTGAACATGATATCTAGGCTGTAATAATGCGTACTATTTTACATGTAAAACATGTTGCATTACATTCATCTTGCATTCTAAAAACAATGTAAATTGGGAACAAGGACACGTCTCGTTATCCAGGACATTGTTAAAGCAATCAGTGGGACACCGGCGCTTGATTCTTTTTACATTCACGTCTGTCAGCTGCCATGCGAACTCCGGGATGTGCTGCTCCGGCTCTCATCCACTCACTTAACAGAACAGATGCAGAGAGAGGTGCAAGTGCAGTGGTAAAGCAAGACCTCACGCTTGCAGGACAGTACTGGCGACATTCAGTCACTAAAGGGGTCTGAAAAGTAACCAAGTTGGCAACACTGGTCTGCACTGACAGCTAGATAAAAGGTGGGCTAAGCTCTGCCTCTACACCCAGCAAAAAGAAAATACAGAGGGAGAGGAAAGGCAGGGTTTTGGCATTTACGCACATTCTATATAAAAAGCGGGACGCATGGTGGCTTAGTGGTTAGCACGATCGCCTCACACCTCCAGGGTCCGGGGTTCGAGTTCTGTCAGGGCCATGTGTGTGCGCGCAGAGTTTGCATGTTCTCCCCGTGCGTCGGGGTTTCCTCCGGGTGCTCCGGTTTCCTCCCCCAGTCCAAAGACTGCATGCTAGGCTGATTGGCATGTCTAAAGTATCCGTAGTGTAATTTGTGTTTCCCCTGGGGTTGGCGCCCCCTCGCGGTATTCTAGCCAATAAATCCTCTGAGATGCACAACTAGGAAATGCATCACAGAGGATGTCGTCCATACCCGGATCTCTCCACAGCCCTCTGTTGAGAACCTCTAATCTAAATGAATCAGTAGTTTTCAGTCCTCACTGCTTCAACCCAAAATGTGCTGGTTGTTTTCACATCCCTATTCCTTTCCCGTTAACAAGAAAGTTGCAGTTTCGATGCGGCTCACATGGAGTAAATGTTTTCTCGCTCATAAAGCACCAAAAGGCCTTCATTACCATGAGACAGATTACTGGTTTTCTAAAACTGATCGCTAAATCCATTACAAAACCCTCTCCCAATTCCCCTACCGTAGAGAACATCTTGGAAATCTGTGAAGTGCTGCTGGAGAACATGGAGGGCATAATAAAGTTGAGCAGAGATACGAGTTCCAATAGGTTGTTTTGTAAAGGTGTTCCAGTGAGCAACAATCTCTGCTCGGCCTAGAGAAGATACAAAAAAAAAAAAAAAAAATTCAAGTAACAGAATATACAAGCAAGGTCTACACAAACTACTTTTATCTAAAATTTAAATACTTATGCAGAAAAATACTTAACACAAGTCATGTCAATTCATTATGCAATACCAAACTGCACTAACATTAATGGTCATGAGATGGCGGTAGCGTAGTGAGTTCATGTTCTTCAACATGTGACCCTCATCAAACACAGCACACTGCAGCTTCAACTTGCGGAAAAGACTGCGGTCACTTTCATTGCCTATTGTTAAATTATATCTGAGGAAAGGAGGAAAAAAAAAGGGGGGGGGGGGAAATCCAGACTGACTTTCCTCAACGATACTGATGATACAAATAGTGTCTAATAAAAGGTGACGTGATCACAATTGACTCCCCAAACTTACGTAGACACTATGACATTGAATTCCACTTGGTTGTTGAGAATATCATGACGGATGTATTTACGGTCCTCTACAGAGCCTACAAGCATTAGACAAGATGCAAAATGTGAAAAAATGCTAATAACTGATATTAAACACCACTGTGAAATACAAGGTCTTATAAGCAGCGTCTAATTGTATTGCTTATTAAATGCACCAGAATGAGAGTAATTCACTCACCATAATAGACGATGACTTTCAGGCTGGGACACCACAGCTCTAGCTCCCTTACCCAGTTATCTTCGGGGAGAGACAATGTTTACTTCAAAAGTGCTGATATACTGCTATTGCATGCAATCCAATACATTTGCTTTAAGGCAGCACAATATGGACAAAAATAACACCTTCCAATTCTGTTACAGCTGCGAGATGCCTTGCAATATTTTTTACACACACACACACACACACACACACACACATAAAAAATTTAACCAGTGCCACAGTTTATTAGTTTGGGACCTCTGAAATTGGGCCAAAAAATGTTAGCATGTACTCTTACACCAGCATGCAACATATGGTTTGTGTCACATTTATTTTTAGTATTTTCATCTCTTGAAAAGCATGGAGCCAGCATTATTGTTGCTCTGAAATGTACTGCTCATGGTTTACTACAATTTATTTGCCTTTATAATGTACTTATGAAAAAGTGCTAAAATATGATGACCTTTTTCCCCCCAGAGAATGGTGGACAATTATGCAATATATCTACAAGTTATTTCTGCTAAAAGGGGCAATACTGTCTTCTGAGGCCAAGGGTGTATTTAGCTTTTGCACAGATGAATATCACATCTATTGATATTTCTGTTGAATGAACGATTGAAAAATCAAATTTTCCTTGTGGTTTTGTTCAAGTATATAAACTTTATTAATAGGCACTGTTTCAAAGATCATCAAATGTTTGCTTGTCCAAATATGTAAGAAAAATAAAACCAACGATTTCCATAGGGTGTACCTTTTTTCCACACGACTGTACATGATAAGTGCCAGGCTTCTTATTAGCAGCTAACTAACTTTCCAAGCTGTACACTCTCTAATGATCTCTGCTATTCTTGGGCTAGAGTTATTTTGTTCTTTGTAATGCATATACATATTTAATTAAAGGCTGTATGACAGGATAAGATTAAAAACTTAGTGCTATTTTCTCCAAGTCATGCAGTATATAATATATAGGAACTAAGTGCTGGTAGGAACTTGCTGGTTGTGAAAAGGGGAATGAAAAAAATGTGCCACGGTCACAATTTGATTGGTCTTCTCAACTAACAATATATTGGGCTTACCCACTGTGGAAGAGGGTACAGTGATGAGGTGAGGGCCTTTAATCCCCTTCTGATAAAGATAAGCCAAAAACGAAATTGCCTGAATTGTTTTTCCTAAGCCCTGAAGGGGAAAAAATATTAACATATAATACAGGACTTTTGTATCATGACCTGAACACTTGAGACATGTGATTCAACAGAATGGATTTCCCAGTTTTTAAAACAAATCAAAATCACCACAACTTGTACACTTATAAAGTACAGTGGATCCAGAAAGTATTCACTGCGCTTCACCTTTCCCACATTTTATGATGTTACAGCCTTATTCCAAAATGGATTAAATTCAGTATTTTTCTCAAAATTCTACAAACAATACCCCATAATGACAATGCGAAAGAAGTTTGATTGAAATCTTTGGAAATAAAATAAAAAAAAAATTGATTAAAAAAACAAACAAACAAAAAAAAAAAAGCACAAGTATTCACAGCTGAGTGTGTATGTGATTGTGCCCTGTGATGGACTGGCACCCTGTCCAGGGTTTACCCCGCCTTGTGCCCGATGCCTCCTGGGATAGGCTCCAGGTTCCCCGCGACCCTGAAAAGGAGTAAGCGGTTGA
>JAFFST010050833.1:9189-19560 GCA_022414735.1 Noturus placidus | reverse complement strand
GGGGGGGGGGGGCAGCCTGGCAGATAAACCTGTCCTGCTATTCACCACCTATTATATGCAGGCAAAGGGGGTGGCCCCCACACCAGAGCTCCAACCTAAGAGCCACAAGGTGGTCTCACCTGCCGAGTTCCAGCCAGAGGTCAATGTGGCAACCTCCTCCCGAAAGACCCAGTTGAGTTTGACGAGGAGGTCATCTGAGCTCAACAGGCAAAATTCCAAGCCATGTTCTTGT
This sequence comes from Noturus placidus, assembly GCA_022414735.1. NCBI lineage: Eukaryota > Metazoa > Chordata > Actinopteri > Siluriformes > Ictaluridae > Noturus > Noturus placidus. Next base: position 19,328 of record JAFFST010050833.1, on the reverse strand, counting down.
CCGAGGTCGATGAGGTGACCTCCAAAGCCATGTTCCTTTCCAATGTTGATGAGGCGACTTCCCAAGCCTCATTCCTGTCCGAGGTCGAGCATACATCCTCAAAAGCGACGTTCCTGTCCAAGATCGAAGAGACAGCCTCCCAAGCAGAGTTCCTGTCTGAGGTTGAGCAGACAGCCTCAAAAGCCACGTTCCTGTCCGAGGTCAAAGAGATGGCCTCTCAAACCATGTTCATGCCTGAGTCTGGTGAACAAGTTCCTACCAAGTTCTGCTGATGCTCAAGATTGATGACATGGCCAAGCAAGTTCTCCTCATGCCTGAAGCAGATGTCATGACCAACCATGTTATTCTCAGACGACACATCCAGCCAAGCTCTGCGTATACCTGAGTGTAGCTCAAAGCAAGTACACGCTACTGGGTTTTCAGTGACCTTAACTTTGTTTACATTTGACACGTGCATCTGTGATGATTTCTGTCCTTTCTCCGTCCCTGTATTTTCTTTGGTTGTTTCCCATATGTGTCATAATTGTGCTCAGCTGCCTTGTATTTCACCCCTGATTATATTTGTTATTTAAACCCCTTTTGTATCTATGTAGGTCACAAAGTATTGAGTGTTATCATCGTACCAAGCATTTGTACTCTGTTCATCATTTTGGTTCATAGTCTTTGATCTTGTTTCTTGATACATGCTTTTGCCTTGTCTTGTTTATGCCCGTTTTCCCACCTGACCTATTGCCTGTTATGTGTACTTGCATCCGTCCTAACCTCAATCACGTTCAGTTAAGTGAGACCTACCACTGTACAGACACTTTTCAGCTTTATGGATGTATCAACTTCTAATTAGTTGGCCAGGAAGTGTAACAATCAGAAATCGGGAAATCTAAAAGTGTCTTTCACAGAGTCATCAATTTCTGATTCTCTACTGAGAAACACACACAAACACACACAATGCCCATTGTTTTTCAAAGTTATAATCAAATCTAATTCTAATGACATATGAAGAAATCTATATCTGATTTATGATCAGAGGTACCATATCAAAACAAACAGGACAAACAAAACAAGCTTCAGCTGTGTATCGATGGAATCTCATGCCTACTTGTCCATTATTTACATGTAATATGCATATATCACATCTCAGCATATACTCATGCATCTAATTTATGCATCTAAACAGATAAACACACTATTGAATTTAGTAGGTGTTGCAGTGGTGAGCCAACTAAAGCAGTAAAATTGAGGAGGAAAATACATTATAGTGAAGATTGATCAAGATGTTTGCTTTTGTCATCCTTTGTGATTGCTGAAATTAATGTTATCAGGTACACATACATTATATAGACAGTTAAGTATGCTTTATGTATGCTCAATACATGAGAATGAAGCAAAGGTGCATTTAATTAAAACTTTTAAAATATAGCCAATCATGGTGCAGCTAAAACCATATAAAGCTAAGCCTTTAAACCATATAAAGCTAAGCCAAGTTTCCACATGGATATGACTGAGGGGAGACACTGGAATAAATCTACTTAAAAATTACAAAAGTATATGATTAAAATAAACAAATCCTTATATCAAATATTATAAAATTATGGATTAACCTCAAAAAGCATGCAATGATATCCAAATTATGCTAACTCTTCCAGTAATACAGTCCAGCCATTGCAGTGCTTCAGCTTCCATAAGAACAGGTTAGGGTTCCTTATATTTATTTATTTCATTTTGAATGGCTAGTCTTATTTTTTCTTTAGAATGGACTTGTTTTATGTTGCTTGCAATCAAGTCATTAATATGACACAAAAATGTCAAAAAGCTGTATGTGAAATTAATTGAACATTTGAAACTTGACAGCACAATATAATTGCAGCCAATTATACGATTTATAAAGAAGGTGCTCACTCATAGGATACCCTTTTTTTAAACTAATTGGGTTTTCATGAAAACCAAATTTCATGTGTAAATGCCTCTGTAAATTATTAAATCATTTTTTTCCTATCCTGCTTGATAAATGAGGCCCATTGTCTGCATCAGTTCCACTGTCTCATAATTCCCTTCCTAACATTAAAAGGATGACTGCCATCAATCTGGCCTATTATATGGTTTTAAAGTTCCATCACACAACTCTGTACTTGAGAGAGGAGATGGGCCTCCACCCAGCAAACCCCATTAATTTAAGGCTGAAACATATTTGAATGAAGTCTCCAGAAACCAGACAGCCACTGTCATGAAGTACATCACACACAACCACTGACAGTCATCATGAGTTACACAGAGTGGGATATCTCACACATCCAGCTTCAATGCTGAATTCTATGTAATAACAAATTGAACAATACTCACCCCATACTGTTGAAACAATTAGAACCACTTCCCAAATCCATATTTAACCACTGATTGTCCACATTTACCTTAAAGCTTATTAATGCAGATAACTTATTAATACAAACCACATCGGTATTATACCAACATGCTTGATTATGGTTAGCATGCTATGTTGTGTTTTTACCTGCTAATTATGACATTACACTTATCATGACAGAATATGATCATACATATGCATGGTCTGATTATCACACCAATTTATAGGCAATTAGACTACCTTACCTTTCCAGGGTTTGTGCTCCAAATGTACCTCAGGCTAAAGACACAAAGGGTCAGCAGGAGGAAAACCAAGCCCAGAATTAGGCCAACACAATGGTACCTAGAGTATCCAGCATTTTTCTTTTTTCCTAGCTCAACCTAAATAACAAACAAACAAACAAACAAACAAGTAAATCTTATCCCTGAGGTAGAGACTATAAAGTCATAAAATACAATAACATCACAAAATACAATAACATGTTGAGCCCTAAAAACTAACAACAATGAAGTAAAATAAAATTTAGATGCTTAAAAGACAGGAATATAATTATGATGGTTCTATGTAATGGATGTAGGGTATAGAACAATGGAGCACAGTTGAAGACAAAATTTTAAGCAAATGGGTAATTAGAATTTGTCCATAATGTCACAAAGTTATTTACATTTATTTATTTTGGTGATTTATTAAAATCATCCAAAACAATGTTCACCCACTTAGTTGCTTAAGCCCAAGTCCATCCATCCATCCTCTATACTGCTTTATCCTTTTCAGGGTCCTATCCCTGGAGCCTATCCCAGGGAACATTGGACACAAGGCGGGGTTCACCCTGGACAGGATGCCAATCAATCACACACTATGGACACGCCAATCAGCATACCATGCATGTCTTTGGACTGGGGGAGGAAACCGGAGTACCCAGAGGAAACTCCGCACACACAGGGCCATGGTGGGAATCAAACCCCCAACCCTGGAGGTGTGAGGCGAACGTCCGAACCACTAAACCACCATGCGCCCCGCTTAAGCCCAAGTAACAAATTAATAAAATTGACCTTTTTTTCTAATTACGTTATGCTTGTATTTTCTCATTTGTAAGTAGATTTGATAAAAGCGTCAGCTAAATTAATAAATGTAAATGCAAATGTAAGTTGCAGGAACAAAAGAGTAAAAGCTGAATATTTGCAGTGACCTTGGCTCTTTGAGAACACAGGCATAATTACAAAACATGTTTCAGTTAGACTTATCACTCAAAAGAGGATGTCTGACATTCTAAAAGATTGTTTTAATGTGTTAAAGGACAGTTAAGTAATCAACCTGCTGCAATATTTTATCACAGAGACAGAGATGACACAATAGATGTATTGCTTATACAAAATTAAAATGTCCATTCATTATAAGATGGTTTGGCTAAATGTTCACATTAAAAGCTTAAAAATGTACAGTAACGGCCAAAAGTTTGCGATCACGTTACATATATAATATATAGTATAGTTATCGCAAACCTTTTACCATGACTGTATATTATAATAACATTTTGCCTATATTCCCATTCCCTTAAATTAGACTTCCTAGTAGAACTCTGGTGGTATTCATTACACCTACTGGAAAGTCAAAGAAAAAGAAGGGCAAATAATCAGAGGGGCCAACATTCCCGTGAAGATTAATTTCTATCTTCATGGAAACTTGATCAAAGTACCAAAGGGCTAAAGCTGATTAAAATAATAACAAAAAATCTCAATCCAAATAACCCCCAAAACATACAGATGTCTTTCTACACAACAATAGACTATTAAACCAGCAAGAGAGAAAGAGAAGCCTCAAGAGTGAAGAAAAGACAAAAGATGGAGAGAGAGAGAGAGAGAGAGAGAGAGAGAGAGAGGGGGGGGGGTTATTTTTAAGTATAAAATTCTATAATTACTTCTGGAATTTTAAATGTTTCATTGATGAATCAGGATGTATGTCTTTATGCTCTATAAATATAAATACTAATCATGCACCTATTAACACTGTTACTGTATGAATAATATTTTCAATCTTTGCTTTGTTTCAGATTACATTCTTAAAATGTTTAAAGTTGAAGCTGTCTGCTTTATTTTTTACAATTAAAATGATTGTGATAATTCCATTTTTTGCAATGTATTGTTAATAGAACTATATTAAATCATCACACTGCTAAAGTGGTGAAATCATCTGTATTAGGAATAATTATATGACTCACATCTGTGTGGAGTGCCTGCTGACTGCTGGAATGAAAGTCATTCTCCATGATTGCAGTTCCAATCCTCTAGCAGGTCTCAGTCAGACAGAGCACTGGACTGAATTTCAGAGTGCTGCAGAGGCAAATGTCATTCCACTGGTATTTCAGGAGAAGGCTCAAAAGGGAGGGTTGATTTTTTAAATGGAATTTTTGTGGTTCTCTTTCCATACAAAGCACATTTGTCTGGTTAAGAGTATCTGCTCAGGAATGGAAACATTAGGAATGCGGGTGGGAAATGAGAAATACAAAACCGTATTTAGGGACAGAAAATACAATACAGTCCACACTTGTGTGAATAATGTCTTGCATCTTGCACAGCAGAATGTACTGATCAACTCATTCACTCAGTTACACATTTGGAAGAATTTCAGATTTATGTGGGAGGAAGAAAGAAAAATAAGGAAAACACAAGTCAAATGCTCCAAAGTGTGATCTCTAAATGCAAGGCATGGATAGTGTCTACTAGTGGTAAGCAATGACACTATCTGTATCTGTTTAGTGCTCCTAATATTCTTATCTGTATCCACCTTTTTGGATTGAGTAATTACAAACTTCTGTTGTACTGTTATCCTGTTCAGGTCTCTATAGGAACCCTTAGACTGGCTATAAAGAGTGACTGAATTAATTAAACAAACTTTTTTGAGTGTTAGTAAGAATTAAAATTAGCTCAGGGTCAAGCTGTGCAGTTGTTGGCTACCACAACAATAGCAATAAATGTTAGAAATTTCTGGAAAATGCTTGTTTTGGGCAAACTCGAAAAAATAAAAAGACAAATATTGATGTGAGGAAATGAGCATGGCTTGCAGTGTTGAAGTTAAAATACAATGCCAATTCCAAAAAAAGTTGGGACAGTATTGAAAATGCTAATAATCTTGCACTTTGAGAACAACATTCCCCAAAGACAAATAGGATTTGGGACATTTCACCTTCTACAGTGCACAACATAATTAAAAGATTCAAGGAATCCGTCATGTATCAGAGAAGGAACTCTGGACTTCAGTTCTCAGCAGCCACTGCACCGTACTCATCAGTCACATGACCACATGCACCTGAATCACTTTCTTACATGGGTACACTTTCTGAATCACTTTCTGACATGGATATCCTGACATGGGCTCAGAAATACTTTGGTAAACCTTTGTCAGTCAACACCATTCGCTGCTGCATCCACAGATGCAAGTTAAGACTTTACTATGTAAAGCGGAAGACATGCATCAACACTGTCCAGAAGCGCGGTTAACTTCTCTGGACTCAGTCTCATCTGAAATAAACAGTAGCACAGTGGAATCATGTGTTGTGCTCCCATGACTCACATTTCAAATAGTTTTTGGACAAAACAGCCATTGTGTTCTCTGGGCCAAAGAGGAAAAGGACTATCCAAGCTGTTATCAGTATCAGTTCCAAAAGCCAGCGTCTGTCATGGTATGGGGGCATGTCAGTGCCCATGGCATGCGTAACTTGCACATCTGTGAGGGCATCTGAAGAAGTACGAGAGCATTGGAGCGGTCTTGTTGCACGCTGAGGTTTGAACGACATCAGGCTGCGGCAGACAAAACTTCTGAAGAGGGACATCGGGACTCGACCTCTCCCTACATACAGACATACATACAGGCCATGCCCCCGTTGATGGAGCCTCTGTGGGCAAAATCCTCTAACTTCAAGGTTCATAAGTGGTGTCAGATGGCTGAGGCCCAACTGTAGGCCACGCATACCTTTCTGGGACCTTCTGTGGTCCTAGAAGGTCTGTCGGGTGACTCATTCGAGCCCTTAAGGACTATAGAAACTGTGGGTCTGGCAGCTGAGGGGCACCAGCTCATAGATTCTGGTTGTGCAACTGAGGTGGTAGAGACCATGTTAAACGGTAGAGACCCTGTTCCACAAAAAAGTGGGAGTATGCGGCCAATTTTAGATCTGAGTCATCTAAAACATACTCTTCAAACATACAGGATCAGAGGCTAATGCTCAAACATATCGTGCCACAGATTCAGTTCGAGAACTGGTTTTGGGCGATAGATCTAAAAGGTGCACATTTCCACATAGGAATATTGCTAGCTTTATCCCCTCGCTCCTGGATGGATGTCACACTGGCTCCACCGAGACCCCAGCGCATCTGTGTACCAAACTACCTGGATGACTGGTTAATGCTAGCACGATCCAGGGAACTGGCGGTTCAACATCGAGATGTTGTTCTAGCCCACATTAAAAGCTCGGAGCTCAGGTTGAATCCCAGAAAAGTATGCTTCCCCGGTGCAATGGACAACTTTTCTAGGGGTTACGGGATTCTACTACGATGAGATGAGATGATTTATCAATCCGATCAACACTGAGCAGATAAAGCTGAATCTTGGGGTCGATGTGCATGAGTGGTGTCAGACGGCTGAGACCCATCTGCAGGCCATGTATACCTTCCTGTAACCCTGCTAAAAAGCAGAGAGAGAGTAAAAAAACAACGTTTCTCAGCAGGGTTGGCTCCTTCTCAAATCAGGGTTTACGTGGCCGCCATTTCGGCCAGCCACACCCCTGTTGATGGAGCCTCTGTGGGGCAACATCTTCTAACTTCAAGGTTCAATCGTGGGGTCAGACGGCTGAGGCCCATCTGCAAGCCGCGAATACCTTCCTGGGTGCTTTCTGTGGTCTTGGAAGGTCTGTCAGGGTCCCCGTTTGAGCCCTTAGAGTCAGCCTCTGAGAAGCTTCTAACTCTGAAGGTAGCTCTTCTACTGGCCATGACATCTCTCAAGCGTGTGGGAGATCTACAAGCTCTCTCTGTTGCCCCCTCCTTTCTTGACTTTGCCCCTAGACTAGCCAAGGCCTTCCTGTATCCTAGGCCAGATTATATTCCTAAAGTGCCTACCTGTTGTGTTGCAAGCCTTCTGCCCTCCTCCGTTCCTCACATCGGAGCAAGAGAGGATGCACCTGCTGTATCCTGTAAGGGCTCTCTGTACTTTTGTCCACCGCTCCAGCCAGTGGCGTAAGTCGGAGCAGCTGCTGGTCTGCTTTTGTGGTGACAGTAAGGGTGATGCTGTGTTAAAGCAGCGCATCTTTAACTGGATAGTGGATGCAATCTCTATGGCTTTTCGAGGTGCCTCTAGGCATAAGAGCTCATTCCACTAGGGCGGTCGCCTCCTCGAAGGCTTTGTCCAAAGGGGTGTCCTTGCAGGATGTGTGTGCGGCTGCAGGGTGGTCTACGGCACACACATTCATCCGTTATTACTGCCTGGATATTCATTCCACCCCAGGCTCAAGTGTCTTGCAGTGACCCTTGGGTTTGGGTACTTTTTGAACAGGCCGTACCCTTGGTATGACTGAGTGGGTATTCTCTTTCCCATACTGTTGTGCTAAATGCAACATTGAAGTTCCCTTTGAAAGGGAACGTCCGGGTTACATATGTAACCCTGTTCCCTGAGAAGGGAATGAGCCATTGCATAGCATTTTCATACCAGGGCAGGCCTGTGAATTGCATCTTCACATCAGATAATAGAGGCTGTCAGTGTGGTTCACAGGTGCCATATATAGATCATGTGATGTGCTTAGTTGCCACATCACCTGATCATGGCAGGCCTATATGTAGAGGCATGATTTTACACAAGCCTCAGATACCGGTCACATGCAAGGTGACTAATACTGTTGTGCTAAATGCAATGTCTCGTTCCCTTCTCAGGGAACAGGGTTACATATGTAACCTCGACATTTTGTGCTATTGCTGGGATGCTGTGCAGGGTATTATAACAATTTGGGAAGTGCGTAGCTATTTATTTAGCTTCAGAATTTATTTGAGATCCTTGGTTTGTGAAAAAAAACATTATCCACAATAACAATATAATAATTAATATAAATAACAGATGAAGATAACAAGTTCATATGCACATTTAAAACATTTAGGATTCGAATTGGGGTTCGAATGGAGTAGGACGCGAATCTGGAGGCTCCTACTGATTTCGATTAAAATTTTAATTAATTTGTGCTTTTTGGTCATATAATAATCTTAACTTATTTTACTCCTTATCTTTGCTTATAATTAAAAAATTGGCACTTTAAAATGTCTGGACAGAATACGAACACCCGAGGTGGCATTCAAACACGACTGAGGCCAAGTGCACCTCACGTGAGCATGTCCCCCTCTCCCCCTGAATCCACGTTGCCAAGCGGTGACTTTGATCTCGCTGCACTCAAGCTTGAGCTGTTGGCTTCATTGAGGAAGGATATCTCTGATATTTTTAATACAGAGCTCCAGGAGATTCTCAAGGAAGCGCTGTCTGCTATCCAGCTTGACCTGCATGCTGTGAAAACACAGCAGGTTAATGATAAAGTTGCTACTGAGTCTACCATTTCAATGCTAAAAAGGTACGGTTGTGGAAATGGAGGACACGCTTACATTTACATACAAACGCTTACAAGCGACTTACAAATGAGAGCACACTCACACACCAATGGTAGCAGAGCTGCATGCAAGGTGCTAGCTTGCCATGGGGGGCAACTTAGGGTTCAGTGTCTTGCCCAGGGATCTTCGGCATGGGATCACCCGGGCCGGGATTCGAACCACCAACCCCACGATTAGTGGATTAGTGGACATCCTGTTCTACCGACTGAGCCACAGCCGCCCATGACACATGACCTAGCACACATAAAATCTACCATCGAGTCTCTCACTGCGACCGTGACTCGATTACAGAATAAATGTCAGGATTTGGAGACGAGGTCGCGGCGCAATGACGTTTGAATAATGGGAGTTCCAGAAGGTTCTGATACATGTTCAACTGCTGCTGTAGCGGCCTTGTTAAAAGAGGAGTTTGGTCTGGAGAAGGAGCCGGTTTTGGACCGGTCTCACCGGATCCTTCAGCTGAAGCCCAAGCCTGATGAACGACCTCGAGCTATTGTGTGCAGATTCCACCATCACAGTGAATGTGTTGATATTTTACACCGTGCGAGAGAGATCCAGCAGATTAAAGTGAGGAATTTGATTATCTCCGTTTTCCCTGATTATACACCTAAGATTGCCACGAGGCTGCATTTAATGAGGTTTGGCGTCAACTTCGTGATGGAATACTTCACCCAGCTCGGCTTTGCATAACACATAACGGTGTCTAGAAGGACTTTATTTTAGCGGAGGAAACAGGAGAATATGTTAAACTCTTGATATCAGGATGAACTGTATCACTTGCACAGCAGCGTGTTTTTTTTTGTTTTTGTTTTTTTTTAAAATTGAGGACATTATATCTGTTATTGTGCGCAGACTGTTTATTAGATTTGAAGTCAGTAGGGGATTTTTCTCTTAAATCTTTTGTTTTGGTAAGGGTTGTTTAGTTCAGCGTTCTTTCCGAGAAGTTGTCTTGTGAACAACTTTTCATTATAGAGGGATACACTGCCGTCTCCTTTAGGTTATGGAGACTTTGGGTGTTTTTATGTTTGAGGGATTGTTGGGGGGAGGGGAAATTACTCCGGCTCTAATTGACTATTTATATCCCTATGGTTTACTTTATTAGATGGTTAGTAATAATATTGATTATAATAGTTAGTGTAGCCATCATG
>JAFFST010050831.1:4408-21206 GCA_022414735.1 Noturus placidus | reverse complement strand
AATATGGCCATGTCTACACTAATACGGCCATGTCCACACTAATACGGCCATGTCCACACTAATACGGCCATGTTCACACTAATACGGCCATGTCCACACTAATACGGCCATGTCAGCCATGTGAGCACTAATACGGCCATGTGTACACTAATATGGCCATGTCTACACTAATATGGCCATGTCAGCCATGTGAGCACTAATATGGCCATGTCCACACTAATACGGCCATGTTCACACTAATACGGCCATGTCTACACTAATATGGCCATGTGAGAACTAATATGGCCATGTCTACACTAATATGGCCATGTCAGCCATGTGAGCACTAATATGGCCATGTCCACACTAATACGGCCATGTCCACACTAATACGGCCATGTCGGCCATGTCCACATTAATACGGCCATGTCCACATTAATACGGCCATGTCCACACTAATGCGGCCATGTCCATACTAATACGGCCATGTCAGCCATGTGAGCACTAATACGGCCATGTCCACATTAATACGGCCATGTCCACACTAATTCGGCCATGTCCACATTAATACGGCCATGTCTACACTAATATGGCCATGTCAGCCATGTGAGCACTAATACGGCCATGTCTACACTAATACGGCCATGTCAGCCATGTGAGCACTAATACGGCCATGTCTACACTAATATGGCCATGTGAGCACTAATATGGCCATGTTTACACTAATACGGCCATGTCTACACTAATACGGCCATGTCTACACTAATACGGCCATGTTCACACTAATACGGCCATGTCCACACTAATACGGCTATGTCAGCCATGTGAGCACTAATATGGCCATGTCTACACTAATATGGCCATGTCTACACTAATACGGCCATGTCCACACTAATACGGCCATGTCCACACTAATACGGCCATGTCCACACTAATACAGCCATGTCAGCCATGTGAGCACTAATTTGGCCATGTCCACATTAATACGGCCATGTCCACACTAATGCGGCCATGTCCACACTAATACGGCCATGTCAGCCATGTGAGCACTAATACGGCCATGTCCACATTAATACGGCCATGTCTACACTAATACGGCCATGTCCACACTAATACGGCCATGTTCACACTAATACGGCCATGTCCACACTAATACGGCCATGTGAGAACTAATATGGCCATGTCTACACTAATATGGCCATGTCAGCCATGTGAGCATTAATACGGCCATGTCCACATTAATACGGCCATGTTTACTCTAATACGGCCATGTCCACACTAATACGGCCATGTCTACACTAATACGGCCATGTCTACACTAATATGGCCATGTCAGCCATGTGAGCACTAATACGGCCATGTCTACACTAATATGGCCATGTGTGCACTAATACGGCCATGTCCACACTAATACGGCCATGTCCACACTAATACGGCCATGTCCACACTAATACGGCCATGTCCACACTAATACGGCCATGTCTACACTAATATGGCCATGTCAGCCATGTGAGCACTAATACGGCCATGTCAGCCATGTCCACACTAATACGGCCATGTCTACACTAATACGGCCATGTCCACGTTAATACGGCCATGTCCATGTTAATACGGCCATGTCCACACTAATACGGCCATGTCAGCCATGTCCACACTAATACGGCCATGTCTACACTAATATGGCCATGTCTACACTAATATGGCCATGTTCACACTAATACGGCCATGTCTACACTAATATGGCCATGTCAGCCATGTGAGCACTAATACGGCCATGTCTACACTAATATGGCCATGTCAGCCATGTGAGCATTAATACGGCCATGTCCACATTAATACGGCCATGTCTACTCTAATACGGCCATGTCCACATTAATACGGCCATGTTCACACTAATTCGGCCATGTTCACATTAATACGGCCATGTCTACACTAATATGGCCATGTCAGCCATGTGAGCACTAATATGGCCATGTCTACTCTAATATGGCCATGTCTACACTAATATGGCCATGTCTACTCTAATATGGCCATGTCAGCCATGTGAGCACTAATACGGCCATGTCTACACTAATACGGCCATGTCCACACTAATATGGCCATGTTTACACTAATATGGCCATGTCTACACTAATACGGCCATGTCTACACTAATACGGCCATGTTCACACTAATACGGCCATGTCCACACTAATACGGCCATGTCAGCCATGTGAGCACTAATACGGCCATGTGTACACTAATATGGCCATGTCTACACTAATATGGCCATGTCAGCCATGTGAGCACTAATACGGCCATGTCTACATTAATACGGCCATGTCCACACTAATACGGCCATGTTCACACTAATACAGCCATGTCAGCCATGTGAGCACTAATTTGGCCATGTCCACATTAATACGGCCATGTCCACACTAATGCGGCCATGTCCACACTAATACGGCCATGTCAGCCATGTGAGCACTAATACGGCCATGTCCACATTAATACGGCCATGTCCACACTAATATGGCCATGTCAGCCATGTGAGCACTAATACGGCCATGTCTACACTAATATGGCCATGTCAGCCATGTGAGCACTAATATGGCCATGTCTACACTAATATGGCCATGTCAGCCATGTGAGCACTAATATGGCCATGTCCACACTAATACGGCCATGTCCACACTAATACGGCCATGTCGGCCATGTCCACATTAATACGGCCATGTCCACATTAATATGGCCATGTCTACACTAATATGGCCATGTCTACTCTAATATGGCCATGTCAGCCATGTGAGCACTAATATGGCCATGTCCACATTAATATGGCCATGTGAGAACTAATACGGCCATGTCCACACTAATACGGCCATGTCTACACTAATATGGCCATGTCAGCCATGTGAGCACTAATACGGCCATGTCTACACTAATATGGCCATGTGTGCACTAATACGGCCATGTCTACACTAATACGGCCATGTCTACACTAATACGGCCATGTCCACACTAATATGGCCATGTCCACACTAATACGGCCATGTCTACACTAATATGGCCATGTCAGCCATGTTCACATTAATACGGCCATGTCTACTCTAATACGGCCATGTCCACATTAATACGGCCATGTCTACTCTAATATGGCCATGTCTACACTAATATGGCCATGTCTACTCTAATATGGCCATGTCAGCCATGTGAGCACTAATACGGCCATGTCTACACTAATACGGCCATGTCAGCCATGTGAGCACTAATACGGGATACAGGGTTTTTTTGTGTGTGTTTTGGCCTTAAAATAAATGCATAAAATATCAATGTGCATGAAAAACATTTTGTTATGAGAACAGTGTTTTAAAATATTATTGTGAACGTTATGGCAACTTTTTCCAAATTTCAACCTTATTCAAATTCTGTTTGTAAATAGGAAATCAAATGTGTATTTGCAATTACATTTTCTATATGAGCGAATATTTTAAGACATAGATCAAATTAAATGAAATAAAAACATTATATTTAACTTTACATTTTCATGCATGGTTGACAAACAATGGCTATACAGTGGCTGAAAAAATTTAAATGCAAATTTAAATGTATTTCATTTGAGACATTTTATTTTCAACATCAACTTCAGATTGAAAGTGAACTTATTAATATTTACATTATTTATGGCATAGTTTGTTCAGCCTTGTAGATTACACAATGGCAAAATAAAAAATAGAGAGAAAGACTTTTTCAACTGTCCTGATGCATCATGAAACTCGCCTTTGCTCTTCAGTAGGAAAACTAATTTCATTTCAAGTTTAAGAAGAATGAGACTTACATGTTGCACCCAAACACACACAAAATTCACACACTCAAAGGTATTTGCATGCATTTTATGCATTCTACATAAGAGATCCATAGAACTAATGGATTTCTTTAGTGAAGTCAATCTAGTGCCCTTCTCGATATATGGTTATGTGGATGGTCAAGCATTTTCTTTTGTAAACTGTAACATTTACCTGTTATTATCATTGTTCATTTGTCACTGAATATTGCAGCATTAAAATGCCATGTAGGGACTATTTTGCTGATATATCACGCAAGCGCTGCGATGGACTGGCGCCCTGTCCAGGGTGTACCCCGCCTTGTGCCCGATGCCTCCTGGGATAGGCTCCAGGTTCCCCCGTGACCCTGAAAAGGAGTAAGCGGTTGAAGATGGATGGATGGATGGATCATGCAAGCGTAAGCCAATCCCATGGTTCTATTTACTGGCTGGGAAATAGATGAAATTTTGAAAAAACATGGTGGACAGAACTTTGAAAGAATGTTTTTGAAAGCTAGTATTTTTAAGTACAATCTGATGATAATATTAAACCTGTGATAAAGGTTAAGCAATTATTGGGATTTGAAAATTTAATACACACAGATGTCAATCTAGTCAGAAGTTTTTAGGTGCTTTAAAAGTTGTGTGCTTTGTTCTACTGATCTAATTGAACTGTTGTTCTAGCGCATACTGTAGTCTTCTGATAAGTGATGGTGCTGTGGTGTTCGTTATAGAGGTCGCTGGGTCATTTCAGAAATGCTGACTGTGCTGTTCAGTTCCTGCGTTCACTGTAATATTGAGGTCAGGGAGGCTGACACCTACATCTATAATGTTCTGTTGCAGAGTGCAGCTCGGCTTCTGCAGAATGAAGCTGTTAATTAATTAATCTCTAAATGTGCCATTTTGGCATATTATAATAACTCTTAATCCCAGTTATAGAGGAGTAGCTCCTGTACCTCTAGGATTTAGTGAAAGAGGTGTGGCTCCTCAAAGATAAAATATTTGTCAGTCTCACCTTAACAGTTTGCTGGTCCAGAGGTTCTTGTCCAGATCTCCATGGAGCAGTGTTAAGACAATGTTAAGAGGCATGCCACCCACACAAGCATTATCTCATCCATCCCCTAGTCTTGCTGCTATGAATGTTTGTAACCTCAGCCTCAGAAATGGACACCAGAGATTTCTGCCACTGCCTCTTGAAGAAATGGCATGTCCACTGGGTTATGGAGTTTCTCCAGGTGATCTTTTCTCCATTCAGTAATATCCCCAGTAGAGGTCAACACGCCTCTGCACATGCTTAACAGGGCATGTGTATGGTCTCATCTGCTGCCTCTTTGACTGAAGACTTTCTCTCACCAATTCTTCTGTCAGACTCTCCCAAGCGACCAAAATAGGTTTCCTGGATTTACCAGATAATTCTGGTGCCCTCAAATAGTCCAACAATTGTGTGTCCAAAATAAATGGTCTAAAGTCAGATGATACAATCACAAAATTGATCATTGACCTTTGGCCCAAGTTGCTGTGGGACCTTGTAAACTTATGACCAATGTTACGTTTTAACAGAGTGTTTGTTATTGACAATCCATGGCTTGAAGAGAAGTCTGCTCGGATTTAGATCTGGGAGGCCATTTCTCCCAATCGCTCCCCTCACGCCATGTGTCACACCCAACAGTCTTCAAGTAGCACTATGGACTCAGCTCTACCTCCTTCAAAAAGGTTGAATACTCCAAAAATTTCTTTGGTGCAGATGCAAAAACAAGAGCCATCATTTCCCTTCCTGGGACTCAAAATCTCATTATGGCAACCCTCTTGGGTGCTGGGAAAAATTCCGCATGTGAGACCCTCAGCTGGGATTAATGAGTATCTTCACACATGCTTGAGTCCAGTCTCCTGTGGGAACTTTGGAGTAGGAGAGACACCACCCTCAATTAAGTTTATTGGCTCTTTCCCTGCCAGTGAAGTGACATTCCATGCTTGGGTTTAGATCAAAGCTATCAAAGCCAGTTTCCATTGCAAGTCAGTCCATTACCTGACCTGCCATACAACTATCATTGCACTTGGCCCCCAGCCTTGCAGGCATTAAGCACAGAGGATGACTCTATGTCACCATTTCATGGTACACTTAATATTTATTCTGCCTTTGATAGAGGTCTATAGAATCACCCTTTATCTGACCTCTACCAGATTTCAGATCTGTTCACCAAGAGTGGCCTTACTGGGAGCACTAAGCACTGAGGTTCAGTGAAGTACATAATTACCTTCACTATCATGAGGTCTCAATCCATGTAAGGATCAATATCAAATCATAATGTCACAACATATTGCAATAACTAAATTAAAACAATTAAAATGGCTTTAAATTGTATCTCCAAATGTGTCCTTTATATGGTGAAATGTAAGGACATATACACAGCCTTATCAAATAAAATTTTCTCAGTTCCAGCATTTATTACATAAGTTTAAACATTACAGTCAGATACATTACTTTAGCACAGTACAGATATACTGTTTATGCTCAAATAATTAAGGGATTTGTCCATTTAGGTGGGACTTTGGACATTTGAATATATCTAGGTATACATTACTACATTACTCATTCACAATTTTGTGTATTACCAGCTTAGATATTCACTGTTAAGCATGTGTGCATATGATTGGTCAGATTAAAAAGGGGGAGTACATTAGCATTTACACGAACTTATTTTCAACAGAATGAGTTCTATTATTATCATTTGCTCATGAGTAAGTCCATCCTTGGCTTGCAGATGTGTTGAGTTGGAATTAGATGAACTCCATTTAACAGGATTTTTCTGCCTTCATTCACCACAAGATCGTTTCACTAAGCAGTGATGGCAGAGGTGAAACAGGAACATTTCTGCATGTCACAATTACTTGTCTCAGTCTATTCCTGCTCCACTATACAGGATATCCACATTTCCAGAAGTGTTGAAGCTAGTTAGGTTATTACTTAATTCACATCATGATTTATTTTAGAAGCAGGAGGTGAGACTGACTGCTGGTGGTTCATTAAAAGAGCTGTTGTATCCACTTTTTCAAACACCGTGAAGCCTTTCATAGCAAATTCAGTTGAGCTTAGATGCATTGTGACTGTACAGTGTTTTTTTTTTTTTAAACGTTTGCGGAACAATTATATGGTTAACAAAATTATTATATTGAGAATTCATGAAACCATGATCCCCCCCCCCTTTTCTTTAACTTTTATAGCAACAACAACAACAATAATAATAAAAGTAAATTCTGGAAAAAAAATTATTTAAAAAAATAAAAAACCTCACAAACACATTTAACCTTTCAACTTTTTATTTAAATTCTCAAAATACTAATAATTATTCAAAATAATTCAAACCGCACACCTCAACAGATGTGTTTCTAGAAGAATCTCACCTATGTTTGGTTCATTCAGTGTGACATTAATGTGGGATAGCACATCACCCTATATGTTTAAAAGTTCAATCATGATCATGTATGGGGATAATTGTCTTGCTATGATTTTCATTCAGTAAATCATCCATCCATCCTCCCATCTATTTTCTATACCACTTATCCTTCAGGGTTGCAGAGAACATGGAGTCTATCCCAGGGATGTGTTTTTTTTTTGCAGAAAACAACTTGAATTGGTGAATTGTTTTCACATTGATGTTTGTTGGTAAATGAGACCTTTAGCTGTACTCCTGTTCGACGCACGTGAATGGAAAGAGGGCTTTGGCTAAATGTATGCTGTGATGAGTTCACATGACGTGTCTTGGCCCAAATCTGTAGAAAAGCTCCTCTTAATATTGTGGAGTTTGCTTGATTTTGCATTCATTTCTTTGATCTTACTAGGTCAATTTACCCTGTTTGCTCTGTTAACGGTCATCAGGCTCAAGCCTGAGCGTCCATGATATCAGTATGAGTTTAATATTACTGGATGTTATACAACCAATTATTGGCACATTTCTGTTTTTAGTGAACTCAACATGGTGACTACAAACTAACCCTGAGGCCTAGTGATGTCATGCAGGTCTTTTCCTGGCATTTCTGTAACCAGATTCCACTCCACTGTATGCCAGTAATGCTGGGTCTGCCTGCATGCTGAATCACTCGATGAGATCTTGATGCATATCTTGTTTCATTATAATTGTGCTGTAATGCCTGTGTGTAGAGGAGGAATATGTAAAAAAAAACAAAAAAAAAACAAAACCATCATTGTAAGAAATATTTTTGGTTAAATACCTTTTTTGAATTTGAATTAAACATTAATTTGAGATGGAACGTTTAATTTACACATTAAAGCAGTAAATCAATTTCATTCAAAGATTTTAATTATAAAGGCAGGTTTAATGATATATATGCGCACATGTAGTCACGAAGCAGTGAGACTATCTCACAGTATTGTGAGTCGAGGGGAAACTTGTAATAGAAATGCAAGTAATACACATAACCATGTGCAACATGAGTCGCAGATCATATCAACAGATCAGATAGATTTTCAGACATAATCATCATCATGCATTAGGCTATGCTGCTGCGGTTAGTGTGGCCTTGTTCGGTGTCTGTGTTCAGCTCTGCAGGTTTCTCTCGACCTGTTGTTTATCTCCAGCCTCGTTATGCCTCTGTTAGATCATTAATAGAACTCAAGCACTCAGGCTATTCACTGGGCTCCATCATTAGCAGCCCTGCTCTTGTGACTGCGTCTACCATTAGCATACGGATGAGGCAGGGCAACTCACACACCACTCCTCTATTGCCCTGAAATCAGTGTTCAGAGCAAGAGTAACAAGTATATATATATATATATATATATATATATATATATATATATATATATATATATATATATATATTACCAAAGAAATCAGCCAAGTCACCAGAAATTGCTTAATTTGCATTTGGCATTTTTGTCTCAGCATCTTTCTAATGAATGCTGCTTCAGTTAAGCATTTTAAATGAGTGAAATTGCAATCAGGGTGACATGGTGTTGTGGGTTAGCATGTTCTCCCTGCAAGTACGTACTGCATCAATTATTTTTTAATTGCATAACAAGTATAGCCAGTTACATTCTTACATAAATTGTGTTTAGAAGGAGTGTAAGGATTCACAGATTTGAAACAGTGCCAGCGTCAGTATTTACAGTACAGTAGTACTGATTCAGAAAAGCGTGTATGGGGAAACAGTTGCAAGGTGGTGGTGACTGGAAGGATCCAGGCTTCTCTGAAATTGTAAAGTTCAATTCCAGGGTAATAGGCATGGTCTTTGTGTCTGTCAGTCTTAACTGGATTTGGACCCCTGGCCTCGGATGGCTGTAGCTCCGGATGATAGGGCGAACGCTGTTCTGTTGTTCCACTCGGGTGATCAGATAGTTGATCATGTATTGAGGTATGCTGTATCGCCTCTGAGGACACGGAGGCTTAGTGGTTAGCATGTTTGTTTCGCTCCTCCACGGTTCCCACCCCTTGAATTTGCCCTTTCTTCCTGTGCTGTGGGGTTTCCTCTGGGTACTTTGGTTTCCTTCCTTCAGTCCAAAGACATGTGTTGTAGGCTGATTGGCATCTCTAAATTGTCCATAATGTGTGAATGAGTGTGTGTGATTGTGTGGGTGTCCCCTGCCTTGTGCCCTGAGTCTCGTGGGATAGGCTCCAGGCTCCTCTGTGACCCTGTGTAGGATAAGTGGTACAGAAAATGGATGGAGTGATACATCACCTCTGAAGAAAAGATACACACTGGTAGTAATTGCTTCAGCTGAAGCTGCAGTTAACATCTCCAGAACTTCTTTTAACACACACATTTCCTTTTGCATATCTGTGTTGTCAAGAGCTTATGCCTTCTGTATGACATCTTAGTAGTTTTGAGCTGCTGTTCCACATTGAGGCAGCGAGTCCTAAATTCGGGATTATGCAGGTTTATTCTGGTACCTTTTTAGTTGAGTATCCTCTTTACATAAATGCTAAAGGATCATTATAAACCAGTAAGGCTGCAGTGTGGCAGTGCTACCGACTCAAAAGAAAGAGACGAAGCAGAGAATTCGGTTGCAAGGTATGTCTGAAATAAGGAACCTCAGAAGACAGCTGACTTCATCTCTCCTCCAGTCCGAACACAGGGGACGTGAATATTAGAAGACATCCATATGTATTGTGGTATATTATAGTATATTTATCTGTATATACATTGAGGTGTTCATAGTGTATATATTATTATTTTTTACTACTTTTATTCTTATTTTTCTATTCCTATTGTATATATATTTTAGACATTTTTTTTTCAGTTCTATACCTATTTAATGTGTATTCTTTCCTATCTATTTTTTTTTTTAATTGAGCTGCTGCAACGAGGGAATTTCCTCAGTGTAGGATCAATAAAGTTTATCTTATCTTATCGCATGTGGTACATGCCGTATTTGAAGTGTTTTAAATTTAGCTATTCGACTAATTAAATAGTCAGCAAAATTTGTGTTAAAGTCAAACTGACAGTTATTCGAACACCATGTGTTTATGATCAGATTGGTGCAATGAGTAGAGTAAAGAGGAGAAATGTGATCTGAATTTTAACCATCTTTGCTTCTTTCTTCCTTTGATCTCTCCTCTCTCCTGTCTTCTCCCATCTTCTCTCCTCTCTCCTCTATTGATTGAGGTTGATGTGGTGTGCGTTTGTGTATGCATAAATCTGACGAAATCCAAACCTCTGCTGCCTGGAATTGAAATCTGGTTTTGTATCTTGCAGAAACCTGAGAGAAAGTGTGTCCAGCGGAGCCGAGGCGCTTTGCTTTTAGCCCAAACTTGATGTGAAGTGCTGCTTTGTTATCTGTATGAATAGTGCCCATGCCCTTTGAGCTCTAGAGGCTCAGCATGACTGACATTTACATTGAATATTTAAGCTGCCGGATTATGTAAAGTGTGTGAGGTTAAAAAAAAACAAAACTGCGTCAAGCAGTCGCTTGGTATTTTCATTATAGACCCACTTCAACTTCGAGGGTCAGTGCGTAAAGGGACATTCTGCTACTGCATAATAAGAGCTTTTCATAGGTAGTCTATGAAATGATGCATGCTATCTGATACTGTGTGTTGGGATGAAGTGTCAAGTATAAATATGTGTTCATAATAGACATGGTACATTCAGTATCATCTTAGTACATCGAGTTAGTACAGATTAACCTGACTGAGTGTAGGTCTGGCTTTTATCATGTCAATGATATGATATCATGTGTGTTGTTTTATTAGAGATAAATGAATACATTATTCACGTTAATTCCACATGTACTGAAGGTCTTACAGACATGCATTTGTGAATAAATGAGACAGGTCTCTGTATTTTATGCAGATGTAATTGCGTTAATGACATCTCAGACACGCAGTAAAGAAACCATTCTGCCCCCGGAGTTTTCCTTTCCTTTCCTTCTGTTTCATAATTATAATAATTTATAATTTATCAATTTGTATAGCGCTTTTTTACAATGGTACATTGTCTCAAAGCAGCTTTACAGAAATATCATTTTTACATTTACAAGCGACTTACTAATGAGAGCACATTCACACACCAATGGTAGCAGAGCTGCCATGCAAGGTGCTAGCTTGCCATTGGGGGCAACTTAGGGTTCAGTGTCTTGCCCAAGGACACTTCGGCATGGGATCACCTGGGCCGGGATTTGAACCGCCAACCCCACGGTTAGTGGATTAGTGGACAACCCGCTCTACCGACTGAGTCACAGCCGCCCTGTGAAGGCGTTATACACAGTGCACTATAACTCGTGAAGTGTTCAGAATGAGACTTGTGATTGCTTCTGATTTTTTTCATTTTTGTCTGGATCAACTTGAATGCAGTGAGAGCGGTGTTCCCTTGGGCCAAGTATATGTTGACAGAAGAAGTAACAGTGTGTGGAGTGTGTGAGAAACCTGAAGCGAGACGCTTTTCCCAGCATGGGCTCTTTGTTTCTTACGGAGGCACCTCCTGAATTCTGATGAGCATATTAAAAGAAGTCATTTAAAGTTAAAAGATAATGGCTTGAAAATAAGAGCTGTGGTGCCAGTAGTGAACGTTGAGCAGATTATTTGTCACCCTTGGTTCAGCTCTAATCTAATTCTGTGCCTTTTTAATGGAGGGCCTTTAACCTCAGCACCTGACTCTGACAGGCCTTCATCTCTACACTGCCTCATCTGTCTAATACATGAGCTACATTATTGTTCATTATATTTGATTCAATAAGAACATGAGTGCACATAAAAAGGTCAGGACTGTATTATGTGGGCCGATCAGCATTCAGATTCTCATGTCTGAGCTTCAAATCAAGATACATATCTTAACGCTATATTCGAAAATGATGTGATAAATATCATGATACACTAGTACATGCTTTAATTAGCGCTAGTTTGCTGGCTGGATGCTATAGTTTGGGTTTTTGTAGCTCTGACTTGTAAACAATGTGCTCATTTTATATTGTGTTTTCTATTGAATACAAACTCATGTAGCTGACATATAAAGCATATTTGGTTCACCATTTTACTTTTTAACTGACCCAGTGGCCTTTTATACCTGCTCATTTGTTATTTAAAGTGACACTCAGTATGTTTTCATGGACTTCACCGTCGCATGTTCTCTGAGAGTAGGCTAACGGTTGAGAGGCAGGAATGTGACCAATAATTCCTGCAAGCCTTTTATAATTAACTAAGTGGTGTGTGAGATGGCAGGAATTCAGAGAGGGGTTAAAGCAATGTAAATATGTGCAAACAAGATGCCGTATTAGATCATTAGAACATCATAATAAAAGTAAGGCCGAATCCCGGACATTTTCTCAAATTTAGAAATCCCGGCTGGACGCTTTTTTAAGGTCCAAAAAAGAGGACATGTCTGGGAAAAAGAGGACGAAAAGAGGTCACCCTAACAAAAGGATTTCAGAGAACAATTTGTGTTCATTTCTTGTAAATTAACTTTGGAGGTTGCTCATGTGAGCCATGACTGGCGAGAGAAAACCAGAACTATAATCAAGCAGCTGTTTGTATTGTGTTATGTCAAAAAGATTAATTTCTTTGGTTTCTTATTTTAAATGAAAAATAATTGTAATCCTGATATTATTGACATTTTTTTTCAAAATGTACCTGTAATCTGATTACTTTTGTCACGACACGGGACTGAGCAGAAACAAGTGCAGGTCAATGTCCTTTTTATTCATAAACAAATAAACCACCCAAACACAGGGACTATAATCTAGGCATCACTCGAGAACCGGACTAAGACATGAGACAACTAGCATGCTACCCTGTTAGCACGCCAAGCTTTACCCATACTCCCTTATTGTAATAACATATAATACTGCGCGACGTGCACAGTCACCCGAGGGGTTTAAATAGCAAACATAATCAAACCAAAACATGGACACCTGGGGCAAATCATGATTAAACTTAAATCAATGTCCAATCAGGAAGTGAATGAAAACAAAACAAGAGTCACGTGATCAGGCACAATCCGTGCCTTTTGCTGGCCATGGCGTAACAACTTTGTTTTTTCATGTAACTGTAACGGATTATAGTTCCCCGATTTTTGTATCCTGATTATGTAATGCCTGTAACACCGTGACATGTATTCCGTCACTCCCCAAGCCTGCTCAGCACACACAATATTATCATTCGCAGCTACTACTGCATTGCACAATAGCTGTTCAGGGGTGGAGTAAGCAGGCCAGTGTTTGTGGTCCTGAGATAAAGTCTCTGCATTTCAGAAGACACCAGAAGAACATCAACTTCTGAGGTTCTGTGTTTTGACTAAACTTAAAGGAGTCCATCCGAGAGAAGGCAATGACATAATTCTGTTTGATGACGCTCTATGACAAACTTGATGGGCAGAACTGTAACTAAGGAATAGTTTAAGGTATTACTTTATATTGTGATATAATTGTAAACTGTGATGAAAGGCTAGAAGAATTATCATGATATGAATATTCAATATTAGTCTAGTCTGAGCGATTCATCCGTAGAGTATCAACTTGACCAGTCACAGCATGTTTATTACCCTTGTGCCTAGAGTAATTTCCTGCAAGCCATCTTTGGTACGTACGTGTGTGTAATGTAGAGCAGGATGCATTGTTCACTAAGGGACAGCCAGCGGCCTCCTAACCAGAGAGAGAGAGAGAGAGAGAGAGAAAAATATCAGAGAAAGAGTCTGTGAAAGCTTTTAAAATGAATGGTGTTTTTATAAAGGAAGCCTGGAGGAAGAGAGATTGATAGGAATATATTTCCTCTCTCCAGCAATTCCTGCTTGGCTGGACACCTGGCACCAAATCAGCCTCAGTGAATGATGACTACAAGGCAACGGCTGGGGGGAACAGACAGACAGACAGACAGACAGACGGGGGGGGGGGGTCAAATTCCATGTAAATTGCAAAGGTAACGTGAAAATTGTGCTACAAAAAAAAAAGAAGTGAAGCAAATATAATTTATATTCACATGCTGAAAAATGTTCTATTCTATATTCATCCATCCATCCATCCATCCATCCATCCATCCTCTACCGCTTAACCGTAATCAAGTCACAGGGGTAGCAGCTCCAGCAAGGGACCCCAAACTTCCTTTTCCCGAGCCACATTAACCAGCTCTGTCTGGGGGATCCCGAGGAGTTCCCAGGCCAGTGTGGAAATATAGCCTTCCAACTAGTCCTGGGTCTTTCCCGAGGTCTCCTCCAAGTTGGATGTGCCTGGAACACCTCTCTGGGGAGCTGGACAGGGGGCATCCTTACCAGGTGCCCGAACCACCTCAACTAACTCCTTTCATCGCAAAGGAGCAGCGGCTCTACTCTATTCCTAGGTTACTACCCAGCCTTCAGGACCATAGGTGAGGGTAGGAACGAAAATTGCCCGGTAGATCGAGAGTTTTGCCTTCCGGCTCAGCTCTCTTTTCATCACAACTGTGTGGTAAAGCGATTGCAATACTGCTACCGCTGCCCCAATTCTCCGGCCAATCTCCTGCTCCAATGTCCCCTCACTCGTGAACAAGACCCCGAGGTACTTGAACTCTTCACTTGGGTTATGTTCTCATTCCCTACCTGGAGTAGGCACTCCATCGGTTTCCTACTGAGAACCATGGCCTCAGATTTAGAGGTGCTAATTCTCATCCCAGCCGCTTCACACTCGGCTGTGAACCGATCCAATGAGTGCTGGAGGTCATGGACCGATGATGCCATCAGGATCACTTCATCTGCACAAAGCATCGATGAGATCCTCAGGTCACCAAACCGCAACCCCTCCCTACCATGACTACGCCTGGATATCCTGTCCATGAATATCACAAACAGGATTGGTGACAAAGCACATCCCTGGCGAAGACCAACCCCCACCTGGAACGAGTCCGACCTTTTGCCGAGCATCCGGACACAGCTCTCACTTTGGGCCTACAACGATTGGATAGCCCTAAGAAGGGAACCCATCACCCCATACTCTCTCAGCATCTCTCACAGTAGACCCACACATGTAGACTGGATGGGCATACTCCCAGGCCCTTTCCAAGATCCTTCCGAGAGTAAAGAGCTGGTCCGTTGTTCCACGACCAGGACGGAATCCTCATTGTTCCTTCTCAATCCGAGGTTCGACTATTGGCCGATCCCGCCATTCCAGCACCTTGGAGTAGACTTTACCACGGAGGCTGAGAAGTGTGATATCCCTATAATTGGCGCACACTCTCTGGTCCCCCTTTTTAAACAGGGGGACCACCACCTCGGTCTGCCACTCCTTGGGCACTGTCCCCGACTTCCACGCAATATTAAAGAGGCGTGTCATCTAAGACATCCCCTCCACACCCAGAGCTTTCAGTATTTCGCATCAATCCCCGGGGCTTTGCCCCTGTGTAGTTGTTTGACTACCTCAGTGACCTCCACCATGGAAATTGACGATGCTCCCCCATCAGCCTCCACCTCTGCCTCTACCATAGAGGGCGTGTTAGTCGGATTCAGGAGTTCCTCAAAATGTTCCTTCCACCGTGCAATTACTTTCTCAGTTGAGGTCAACAGCGTCCCATCCTTACTGTACACAGCTTGGATGGTTCCCCGTTTCCCCTTCCTGAGGTGGCGGGTGGTTTTCCAGGAACCCCTTGGTGCCGACCAAAAATCCTTCTCCATGTTTTCTCTGAATTTCTCCCACACCCACTGCTTTGCCTCTTTCATGGCAGAAGCTGCAGTCCCTCTGGCCTGTCGGTACCTTGCAACTGCCTCCGGAGTCGTCCGGGATAACACATCCCAGAAGGCCTCCTTTTTCAGTCGGACGGCGTCCCCGATCACCGGTGTCCACCACGGTGTTCAAGGGTTACCGCCCCTTGAGGCACCTAGGACCTTGAGAACACAGCACTCTGCCGCAGCTTCAGCAATGGAGGCTTTGAACATTGCCCACTCAGGTTCAATGCCCCCAACCTCCACATGAATGCCAGAAAAATTCAGCCGGAGGTGTGAGTTGAAGATCTCATGGACAGGGGCCTCCTCCAGACGTTCATTAGTTCACCCACACTACCTGTTTGGGTTTTCCAGGTCTGTCCAGAGTCTTCTCCCACCCCTTGATCCAACTCACCACCAGATGGTGATCAGTTGACAGCTCCGCCCCTGTCTTCACCCGAGTGTCCAGAACATTGCGGCCTCAGATCAGATGATACGATTACAAAATCGATCATCGACCTCTGGCCTAGGGTGCTCTGGTACCATGTACACTTATGAGCCTCCTTATGTTCGAACATGGCATTCGTTATAGACAGTCCTTGACTAGCACAAAAGTCCAGTGACAAATGCCCGCTCGGGTTTAGATCAGGGAGGCCGTTCCTCTCAATCACGCCTCTCCAGGTATCTCCGTCATTGCCCACATGGGAAATTCCCCAGCAGAACTATGCAGTCCCCTATTGGTGCCCCATACAGGACTCTGTTCAGGGTCTCCAAGAAGGCCGAGTACTCTGAACTAGTGTTCGGTGCATATGCACAGACAACAGTCAGAGTCTGTCAGGTTTAAAATCCTGCAGCATAAAGAATAGACACGGAAAGACCGAGATAGACACTTCGTTAACG
>JAFFST010050828.1:246303-259016 GCA_022414735.1 Noturus placidus | reverse complement strand
TTAAATTGGTTTGATGTTCCGAAACACTTAAGTGTGACAAACATGCAAAGGAACAGGAAATGAGGAAGGGGGCAAACACTTTTTCACACCACTGTATATATTTTTGTCCAGCACATCCAAACCAACCCAAAACAGTAATGGAGACGAGTGTGTGATCATCTCCGATTCAGATGATGACCAGGAACTGGTCAGCCAGGATAGACAACAAGATCAGGATGATGAGGACAATGAAGATGAAGGTCCAGTCACAGGTAATGAACTAACACTGCAAAATAACAGGCAAAATTCTACAATATATATACACTCTAAAATGTGGCTTTTAGTTTATAGAATGTACAAACAAAATGGTAGAATATGCATCAAAGTAAGGAACTGTCAGACTTTTAATTAATTAATTTAAATTTATTTATTTTTATTTATTTTATTGCCTTTTAATCGCTAACCTTGTTAGATAAGCATAAAGTAATCTACGTTATTCTGTTCATTACACATTTGTTTCAGGTGCTGGTGACAGTGACCAAGATGGAGTGGAATCTTCCACTGAGGAGAGGCAAGAAGAGGAAGTAGATATAGAGGAAGTGGATGAGATGTGTCACTCAGCCAGCAGTGAGGTCAGAGAGCTGGGCCAGGAAGAAGAAGAAGAAGAAGATGATGATGATGATGATGAAGTTAATGAGGATGAGGAGGAAGAGGAAAACTAATAACAGTATGCAGATAAAGATTAGAGTTTATTCTTCAAACAAATTATGGACGCGTTAGGGCATTGTTATTGCAAGTAGCTGTATCATGTCTGATAAATACAGTATCATGCTGGCAAACATTGCTGATTGTTATACAAGTTAATGCAAGAGGATGTCATTAATATTTTGCTACAAAATACAGGATGTAGATTATTTTTTTTAAATGGAAGGTTTAATCTGAGATGTTACATGGTGGTGTAAATCGTGTGCACAAGCTTTGCGTCGTTCCCATTCCCAATCCAGAATAACTTTTTGTTTTTTTTTCCCCCCACCACATTTTTTTTATTCCAAGTATCAATGGAGATTTTAATGGTGGTTACTATTAAAATGCATAATTTTTTTTATTATTATTATTGCATGGTCTATTTTCAGTTAGACGGACAACTACTGTAACTCAGTGACAGAGCCCATTTAAAATGTTCCTGTTGGCCTACAGCATTGTTTCTGTTTGTTTTTTCATGACGTGTTTCTGCAGTCGAGCCAGAAGTCTGGCTTGCCATTTAAAAAAAAAAAAACAAAACATACACAAAAAAAATTCTGCTATGCATAAGGATTTATGTGACCAATACCACAAAATCAAAACCCTTTAACCTGATTTGTTGGTTGTGAGTTTGATATTCTTTAAGACTTTGGTAATCATTCTTAAAGGGTGTGTTCTAAATAAATTTGAACTAGATGCACTTAGTTCTGAACCAAAACTGGACCACTCAGGGATGTTTATTACAATGGCTTTGTTTCTTTGATGTGTTTTTATCGGGTATAATAAGATTTATTACTTTGGTCTGAGTTGTTAATATTCAGATTTTTAGCTAAATTCATCAAAGTAATTATAGATAGATATCTTTTTTTTGTAAGAATAAACAGATAGAAACACTTTTTCTGTGCATGGTAGAAAACTTAATCACCAGTTTGTACTATATGGCAGCTCTGTTTATAATAATGGCACTCAAATAGATGGCAGCACACTGTTGATACACATGCATGAACATGCTATAAGCAGTCACAAGCTGTAATGAATAATCATATCCTTTTTTTTTTCTTGCCATGGAAATAAGGAACTCATTAGACCAGGTGGTGTGATCTAGCTTTATCTGTAGACTATTTTACTTTCTGATACATTCATAAAACATTAATTATACATTTGTATGAGTGTGTATATGTAGGGCTTTGGTTTTATTTTTTTCTATATTGTCATAGGCGGCGCTGACTTTTTCTGCTGTAACGCTCATCATGTTTTTATCATTATTTATTGGGATTTGTCATTAATCTACTGCCACCTGAAATTATCACGCCTTATCCACACATACAACTTAATTTTTGGTTGGCGAAATCCTAGAATACTAAGTTTATACATCCAAGATGTTTATTGTTAGTGTAATTTCTAACCCTTAATGAAGGGTTTGTAATTTGTTAGTTTTGTAATTTTAAAGTGGATTCAACCTAAAGCATCAGAAGAGAAAGCTATTTTTGTGTGGTAAAGTTTATAGCTTAAAAGTTTAACATATATGGTATGATTTGTCTTTAAATAAATGTTCCTTTTTAAAATAAAGGTTTTACGTGTTTATTTTGTGTAGTCAATATAGCTTACTATTGAAAAGCTTTTTGCTTAGCAGAGCAACTATGATGCTATTATTTCTTGCACAGCAAAATGTAATACATTGTTTATTTTGAGAAAAGACAATGTTTGCAGTTTTTACCTCACAGTGGTTTCTATTGTAAATTGGGTAGATGATCCAATATGTACACGGGCATCAAAACACAAATTCTAACGGTTTTATTAATTTTTCAACAGTCCCTCAACATCATTTCCTCATAACTTCATAGTGCTTATCACCTCTTTCACACACAAGCTATAGCTTTTTAAGAAGCTTCCAGAAAACGTTATTGCATGCTGTTGTGTGGAAGAGCTCGCAGATGAGACTTTATAACATTTATTTGAATTTAATTAACTTGTATAATTTTTAATTAACATCTTTTTTTTTTTTTTCTTCAATTTTTGAAAAAGTTTAGCAAACTTTCTATGCTGTTTTATCCATATGTGTACCTGAGGTATTGAACTTAACGCAATGAACTAATGAACTTAACGCAAACTTATAAAGTGTGAAACTGTTCATGTAACTGGGCCACTGGTGGAAATAGCGAGCACATAAACAATTGCACGTTACAAGAGGCACTGAAAGGGAGTCCCACACACTCAGAAGAAAATGGTGATGAACTGTAGCTTTCCTTGTAGTTGGGGTTCTACCCTTAAGCGTACACCACATGGATTTTAATATCTATAGTTTTCTCGAGAAAGGTAATAATGTGTCTATTAAAGGTAATTATGGTCCAGTTTATTTTCTCTAAATATGTTTAAATGGTACACCATATACATAGTTCTAGGTGATAAATAGACATTAAGGGTATAAAAGATAAGGGTACTACTTCAGAGACAAGAATATGTACATTTTATTAACCTTTTTACCCTCAAAAGTGTCCCAAGCCGCTGTAACAGGCTTGAATCTGTTCTTTGTTTCCGTTAGGGGGCAGTATAGCCAAAATGATTTTCTGGGATATTCAAGGAGTCACTTTCTGGCCCTGAATTGCAGGTCTGAGTGTGTTTAGACAAATGAAGTAGAACAGTTCAGTGTCTTGACATTGTAAAGCTTTTTTCCTCTCAGAAATCCCTGATTAGATTTTTGCTTGTTTCAACATAAATGCTTTATATGTGTAAGAGGGCATGGTGTCTCACACCTCTGGGGTTGGGGGTTTGAATTCTGCTTGCATGTGCTTCTCTGTGTGTTGGGGGTTTCCTACAGGTAATCCAGTGTCCTCCCCAGTCCAAAAACATTCGCTCTATGCTGACTGGCATTTCCAAATTGAAAGCGGTATTGATGGATGGATAGATGTGCACAACACCTCACCTTTATTCTATTATCACTTCTATTAACAGTGCTTCTCAAAGTCGGGTCTAGGGATCTATACAGCATAACCTGTTTGACTGGTCACTTGAATTGCATGGGATTAATCCAAACCTCAGTATCTTAAAAACACGGTGGCCTGTGAAGAATGTCAAATTGGGCCTAATTTGTTCTCTCTGTGAAAACATTGAGCAACAGAAAGCTCTGCTCTAATAAACAGACACATTATTTCACACATTTAAATAATGAACCTAATAGTGCAATCAGCTTGTAACACCAAATATTGCATATACTGTATGCAAAAACAAAACAAAATAATAATAATAATCCATCCATCTTCTATACCGCTTATCCTTTCTTCAGGCTCATGGGGAACCTGGAGCCTATCCCAGGGAGCATCGGGCACAAGGCAGGGTACACCCTGGACAGGGTGCCAGTCCATCACAGGGCACAATCACATACACATTCACACACCCATTCATACACTTTGGACATGCCAATCAGCCTACTATGCATGTTTTTGAACTGGGGGAGGAAACCGGAGTACCCCGAGAAATTGGGGAGAACATGCAAACTACACACACACGGGGCAGCGGCAGGAATCAAACCCCCAACTCTGGCGGTGTGAGGCAAACACGCTAACCAATAAGTCACCTTGCGTCCACAAAATAATAATAATAATATTCTTTTTTTATTATTGATGTTGTTGTTGTAAACATTACATCTATAATAAGAATAAGAACCACTTACACATCCAGTATTGAAAGGTCACTATAAAATTTACAATTACTTTAAATACACAATCTCGACGCCACTTGACTTTACAAACAGCCTTGAGCCAGGCATTTCTGGGCAGGCCTCAACAGAGGAGTCAGTTTTCCGATGGAACATTTAACCACACTTGATTCCTTTCTTAATGCAATACTATAAATATTCCACCAGCAAAAACCTGCCCAGGTTTTAAAATCGGTTCAGTCAGGTCAGCTGTTAAGAATCATGGGCCACGCTTGTCTCCTGCGGTCACCACTAGCAAGTGTACAATCCTTTAGAGTAGCTAATTTGTGATGTCATTCTCCAACATGGGGACTAAATCTTTGTAGATCATTTGAGCTGTTCCTGGTCCATTCTTTTTCATTCAATGTATGTTTATATTTGTCCTTTATTTAATGTTATATTACGTTATATTTAATGTATAATTCTCTTATAAACATAAACCCCACTTTATGTTTACTATGCACAGTTACAACATCTGTAGTAAGGTTTGTTTATACATTATGATTAATGTGTGTACACATTAATCATAAAGGTTATTAATGTTATTATTGTTAAAAAAAAGAAATAAATAAATAGTTTAATTAAAAAAGGTGATGGTACCTTTGAAATTTAGTTTTATTAAGAAACTTTCCTGATATTTTGTACAACAGAAAGTAAAAGCATTGACACATGCATGATGAAATGTCGTACTTTCTGAGGAAGCTCAAGTCTTATAATGTTTGCAGAAAGATTTTAGAGACTTCTACCAGTCTGTGGTAGCCAGTGCAGTCTTCTTAGCAGCAGTATGCTGGAGAAGTAGCATTGGAGCTGGAGATGAAAAAACCCCTCAAAAACTGATCAAGAAGGCTGGCTCGGTATTGGGCTGCTCTCTGGATAGTTTTGAGGTTGTGGTGGTAAAGAAGAAACTTAAAAAATCACAGACATTCTGGACAATGAACAGCATCCCCTCCATGACATACGAGTTAAACAGTGGAGCTTCTTTAATAGAAGACTCATTCAGCTCTGCTGTAGGAAGGAGCAGTACAGGAGGTTGTTTGTATCAACTGTGATAACACTGTACAAAAGCTAGTACAGACATCACTGTCCTGGGACACTATTTGCACTCAATGTAAGGACATGCTCATAAGACGACAGTCAAAACTACCACCATCCATTATCCATATGTCTTTGTACGACCACAATAGTTGAACTACCACCTGTATATGCTCCACCATTTTACTTCAGTTCCTTCAGATACTGCTGTAGCTACAAACCCTACTGCACTACCACATCACACTCTGACATTGTTTTCTTTTTCTTTTGTGTGTGTGTGTGTGTGTGTGTGTGTGTGTACATATCTACAGGAAGGATAGGAAGGACTTTGAAGAATGGAGAATATTCACACGCTCAATACTTCAGTGTTAATTATTAACATATAATCATCTCAGCATGCCGTTCTATGTGTCCTTCAAAAGCAACAACCTGTCCATAAACAAAAAGAGAGAGAGACAGTGTGTGTGTGTGTGTGTGTGGGTGTGTTGTTAACCATGGGACTTAATTGCATTTAATCAATTAATTTAATCATAGCATTAATTAGTGTGTGTGTGTGTGTGTGTGTTTGTGTGTGTGTGTGTGTGTGTGTGTGTGTGTTTCATTTCC
The DNA here is from genome assembly GCA_022414735.1 of Noturus placidus. Classification (NCBI taxonomy): domain Eukaryota; kingdom Metazoa; phylum Chordata; class Actinopteri; order Siluriformes; family Ictaluridae; genus Noturus; species Noturus placidus. Next base: position 252,964 of record JAFFST010050828.1, on the reverse strand, counting down.
ACTGCCACTGGGCCTCCTGAGGAGAGAAACCATCACACAGCTGAAAAGCCAGAACAGACTCTTTATTTCATGCTAAACAGAGCAGCACACACACATACACCTCAGTGGAACTTTTAGCAGCCCAAAATTAGCCAGCAGTGCATCCATCTTTAATAAGACAGGGCATTATCACATTGCTCCATTCTAGCACCCTCTAGGCTAACGCTAAAGTGCTGACAGATTTATCCCCACAGACAGATGTATAGGACGGTCCCACACACCATGCATTTTTACATTCACATGAGCCCGTCACTTTTGTTCTGATTTTTCTAAGTTAGCACATGAGCTAAACATACATTGCCTACTGGTTATTGTTGGTTGGAACAGAGAGAGACTGAAGGACCATGATGAAGGAATGTGGTTACACTGTGTGTTTGAAGTTATTGCTTTAAACTGAGCCAGGACACACAGGCACACGCTCTTACATGCATGAAGACACACACATTCTTGTGCAGATCTATACAATGCCTTGATTGCGCACTTAGAGGTCAGGAGTGTGTTTTCATATCTCTTACGCCTTTCATCTTTTATCGAGCTCTAGGTACAGCGTTCATCTTAGGGTCCACGCTGTCAGTCTCACACATTTCAAAAGATCTACTAGCTGGATTTATATCTACATCTGACATTCATAATCCCTTGAGGAAACCATCACACCTGTGCAGTTAACAAAGCAGCTACTTGAGCAAACAGAAATCAGTGCAAGTTTTTGTGGCATGTGGTTTTGAATGCATGCATTTTACATGCATTTTCATTTACATTTTGGCAGATGCTTTTATCCAATGGGACTTATAAATAGCCTGGAAAGTAACTCTGGCAAGTTACAGAACTTGAGTTCATGGTTAACTGTAACTGTACTTTTTATAATCATATCATAAGACTATTTTATTTGAATATAATTAAAGTGTTGTACTAAAAATAGTAAAAAAATAAAATATTCGACTTCTACACCTGTACAAGTCTCCTATCGAAGAGTCTTATCTTCAGGCACCAAATGCTTAATCAGCAGCAGCTATGTCTGAGACAGTGGAGACTGAACATCTCTGGGCTGAGCTGATCAGGTATGCACAGTTTTAAAAGTCTGTTGATAATAATCTGCAAATCATGCATGCCAACACCATTAGCTAGGTCAGTGTGATAGACTAGCTAGCTAGATTTAAACTTAAACTTTAAGAATTAAACTTGCACTAAGATGTCTCTTCAATGTTCAGTATCAGTTTCCTGTTATGTTAATACTGTATATTTCAGTTCTGCTATAGTCTATTGGGACATCTTGGCTAGATAGCTAACTATGTAGCCAGAAAATGTGTGAATGAACATGAGACGTGTATCGGTGTGTTTGTACTTTTTCCACCATTGCTTATAAGAGAGAGGATAAAAATCCAAACACATACCTGAGTAGTTGAAGGTTAAAAGTCTTGCGTAACATCCTAACAGTGGTTCTCTGTCAATCCTGAACTCACAAGTTTACTAACTCAAAACCTGAACCATTGAGCTACCACCCCTGAGACACCTCACACAATGATAATCTTTGATAATCTAACCAAGCAAGACTGAAACCAGATACAAATATAATATGTAAAGCTTCTCCCTTGAGTGCACTGTGAACAATTTACCATTTAACCTAAGGAGTGTTCATTAAAAAAAAGACCACAGCACATCACTACATTATTTACCACCAGATAATTCCCAGTAGAGCAGTATAGCAAAAAGCTCCACTGTCCCCGGTTCGATCATGAACGTGGGTACTGTTTGTTTTGTATGTTCTCTCTGTGTCTGAGTGGGATTCATCCTGGTTCTCTGGTTTCTTCCAGCTTACCAGAATCATGCTAATAGTAGAATGGCAGCACAACATTGTCACTAGGTTTGACTGAATGTGTGAATGTGTGTTCATGGTGCTTTCAAGTGGACTGGCATCACATTCAGGGCGTATTCCAGCCTCATGCCCTGTTTCCGGAGATCCACTGTGAGCCAGACTAGGATAAAGCAATTAATGAACAAGAATGAATTAATAATTCCCATTGAATGTGATGTGCCGGAAGTGAGAAACCACAAACCTGTGTCACTATAGCAGTCCAGAACATGTATTTAACCTGCTGGTCTAGACAATGTCTTAGATTTTATATGTCTGCACATTTCCAGGAATCACCATTTTCCAATTGTAGTTATAATCAAATTTGCTTTTGTGTAATTTCAGAGCCAACATTCAGGACCTTATAATAAGGCCTGACCACGTATGATCACATAAACCCTCCACCTTTTTTGTTCATAGACCACATGATGGATCAGTTATAGTGTTTGGCCTTTGACATAAGCTGAATGCTGCAGAGAGTGAATGGGAGAGGAGCTCAGTCCTGGAGCTCAGGGCCACTGTGGGTGAATGAGGCACGGAAACCCGAACATAAAGCTCACATTTTAGTCACTTCCTCAGAGAGGGAAATAAAGGATGCCTCCCACAAGGAGAGAGAAAGACAAGAAACCACCTCCACATCCGCACCGCACTACAAAAGGAAGAAAGAAAGAAGACAGTTAAGAGGCGCACCTCAAAGCAGACGGTGGAAAAGAAGACTGCACTGTTCAAACAGTCATTGAAGGTCAGCTTTAAGGACAGCAGAAAGTAAAGAAAGCCAAAGAAAATACTCTGCGGAACAAATCATGTAGGTTTCTATCAAATGAACAAGTGAAATATACTGTTTGAAGGCTGTAAAGATGAAGTAGACCTGAGTGGTGAATTAACACCTAAACTATCCTGTGGTCTTCATATAAATCACAGTACGGCTATGGCCATGATTACATATTACCTTCTTAAATAGTAAGCTTTGTCAAAGCTGTACACTACCTATGATTATATTCACATGGACCGACAAGGTAAGCCACGTCCAAATTCACAAACTGCTGCACTAAATAGTAGGCCATGTCTAAAAAATAGTCTGTGTATGCGTGGCATACTATTTTGACATGTAGAACTGTATGAAAGTAGCTTAAGAAAAATGCTGGGGTTTTTGTTATGTGTTCTTTTGAATTTGACACAGTGGAGACGTTAATACACTGGCCTGTCTCAGCCATTCTCAAAGTGTACACACACATACACATACACACACACACACACACACACACACACACACACACACACACACACACACACATACACACACACAGTAAAGCACTCTTTGAGGCCTACATGGCTGCTCTGAGACGATTTTCCGTGCGGGAGAAACGGAACCCCTTCACCCACCCCCCGGTGATTTTTTTTTTTTTTTGTCTCTGTTGTCGTTAGCCGCACAAATGCCAAATGGAGAATCTGGGGAATTTTCTAACGCTTTATTGCCCTTTGGTGCCCTTTTCTAACTGTTTCCTTTAAAGGGGCCTCTTGTTCGAAATGTGGCAGGTGTTAGACATTTGTCAGCCAAACAAGACCTTTTTCACAAACAAACTGTATATACAACATAATTTTAAGGAAAAACAGGTTAATGTACGCTAAAGTCAAATTAACAATTACATTAAATTAATTAACCAAGATAATCCAAATGACAAATTATAAACATATGTCACCATTGAAATGACACACACTCGGTAGGCTATGGGGTGAAATTGTATAAATGTACGTCACAGTATCATAACTGTAACTCTCAATAATAAAAATAAAAACAGCACAAACTGTTAAAACAACCCAATTTATACAATATATTTATTGCATTTAGTCCTCTGTGGTTTATCAAAACAATGTAGAAATGTTTGATACTGCTTTTGTCTGTATATCCTTTAAAAAAAGAGAGAGGCCACCTTTTTACTGTTGCATCATTTAATTTTATGGTAGTTATAACAGATGATCTTTAATTCCATCCGCTGTAGACGCCTTCTTTTACAGCAAAAGTACATCATTTCAGAGTGTTAAAGGCAGGGCTGAATTTGATGATTCCAAGGGATGCCTTGCCCTGGATTAAAGAAATGACAAGAAAGCAGTGTCCTTAAAAAAAATTATAATATACAGAATAGCTAAAAAAGAATGACAAGATTATGAACTTAAGTAATTAAATTTAAGTTGATAGTTTTGCTAGTCCATTAGTATTATTTATAATATTTTAAGATAATGTGGGTGGCACGGTGGGTGGTGTCTCACAGTTTTAATCATGAACTTGGGTAACTGTCTGTGTGGAGTTTGGGATGTTCTCCTCATATACCTGTGGCTTTCCTGTGGGTCCTCCGGTTCAGAGTGTATTCCTGCCTCACACCTAGTGTTCCAGAGATCCACCACACCCCTGAACAAGTGTTACATTCATTTTAAATGAATAAATAATTCCCAATATCTTATCTTATCTATCTATCTATCTATCTATCTATCTATCTATCTATCTATCTATCTATCTATCTATCTATCTATCTATCTATCTACATACATACATTGTTTCATTTTACTTTGTACTGTACCAGCTGTATATGGTTGAAATGACAATAAAGCCAATTGACTATTATCTATCTATCTATCTATCTAGTCATGCCCAACGTTCTGACCATGACTCTATCTATCTATCTATCTATCTATCTATCTATCTATCTATCTATCTATCTATCTATCTATCTATCTCTACAATTATTGGCACTCGTCTATCTATCTATCTATCTATCTATCTATCTATCTATCTATCTATCTATCTATCTATCTATCTAACTCTACAATTATTGGCCCTCATCTATCTATCTATCTATCTATCTATCTATCTATCTATCTATCTCTACAATTATTGGCACTCGTCTATCATCTATCTATCTATCTATCTATCTATCTATCTATCTATCTATCTATCTATCTATCTATCTATCTATCTATCTATCTATCTATCTACAGTCATGCCTAAACATTCTGACCATGACTCTATCTATCTATCTATCTATCTATCTATCTATCTATCTATCTATCTATCTATCTATCTATCTATCTATCTATCTATCTATCTATCTAACTCTACAATTATTGGCACTCATCTATCTATCTATCTATCTATCTATCTATCTATCTATCTATCTATCTATCTATCTATCTACAGTCATGCCCAACGTTCTGACCATGACTCTATCTATCTATCTATCTATCTATCTAACTCTACAATTATTGGCACTCATCTATCTATCTATCTATCTATCTATCTATCTATCTATCTATCTATCTATCTATCTATCTATCTATCTACATTGTTTCATTTCACTTTGTACTGTACCAGCTGTATATGGCTGAAATGACAATAAACATGACTTGACTACCTATCTATCTTTGTTGTTGTTGTTGTTGTTTTCTTTATACTTTGTCTATATACCTAAACATAAACCTAAATTGATGGCATTCATGCAGTTGTACAGATATAATCAGAGAAACACTAGCCTTGATTACCACAATATGTGTGTGTGGTCATTTCTCATCACATGTGAACTTGGCAGAGTCTTTGCCAGTTGTTTGGGGCTAAATATACATTAATCCTCTGACTGAAGCCTCCCTGTTGTCTTTTTTATCAGTCGTGACTGTGTACTATTCCTGTTATTCTTTCTCAGTTTAGGAAGTGTGTCAGTTCTCTGTCAGTCCTCGGTGTGGAATGAGTTAAGTGTGTATTGTTGGGAGTGGGAGTGTGACAGGCAGGGAGACGTTAGTTAGAGGGATCCAGCTGTGAACACCTGCCATGGCTTAAAAACACGGGAGGTTCGAGTGCACACTACACGCTTACGTGACAACAGGACATTGTTCTCTTTCTTTCTTGACTCGGAACAGTTCTCTTTCGTCGGCTGTCACGAAAGCAGCGAAACGCCTGAGTTTGGTGGAATTTGTTGAATTCTACCTTCACGGTTTTGGGAGATAAGAGAAGGGAGCACTAACGCTTTATCTCCTGTAACGCATCGAGCACATGAAAACAAGTCCAAAACACTCAAACGCTTTTTCTTTTCAAAACATTTTTTAGGCGAATTACTATCGGACGGATTATAGTGTATTTCCCCCTACGAGACTGAGGAATATCACATCGAGACCAAGAGGAATGTGGTGATAAAATCTCACCTGCGCCAGAAAAGTCAGCGTCGCCTCTCTCTCTTCTCTTCTCTTCTCTTCTCTTCTCTTCTCTTCTCTTCTCTTCTCTTCTCTTCTCTTCTCTTCTCACCCCCGGCTCTCACAGACAGCGTGCAGGCAAAAGTATACACAAAGTGAGTAAGATTCGTTTCCTTTCTTTACTTTGGGGTTGGAAGAATTTTCAGTCTGTCTAACTTGTCATTTCGGTGGTTTGTTTGGAAAAAAAAAAATAAATAAAAAAAAGGTTCTCACTTCAGTTTCGTCATTAGTGTACAGAAGGTTCCAGAAACAGGAGTGTCAGACTCAGGACCTGGAGAGCCACAGCACTGCAGAAATGTTTCCACTCTTATAGCACCACATTACACCCATGAAGAGCAGTGGGAATCTGCTGATAAGTTCAAATAAGTTGTAAATAAAGTACAAAAGCTCAACTTTACAGTGCTGTAGTAATAAATATAAACAATTTTGTGTTTATTTTCTCAGAAATGACCTGTTGTTATTGTTCTTGTTGCTGCTGTTTGTGTTCCCCTTGCCAGGTAAAACTTTGCAGAGGTCAATACAATGTCATTATATATA
>JAFFST010050828.1:225275-241326 GCA_022414735.1 Noturus placidus | reverse complement strand
TATATATATATATATATATATATATAATATACTATATATATATATATATATTATATACTATATATATATTAGTATGAATGGGTGTGTATGTGATAGTGCCCTGCGATGGACTGGCACTCTGTCCAGGGTGTACCCTGCCTTGTGCCCCAAGCTCCCTGGGATAGGCTCCAGGTTCCCCCTTACCCTGAAAGGGTATAAGCGGTAGAGGATGGATGGATGGATGGATGGATGGATGGATGAGTGGACATTTCACACATTTATTTTCATTTTCCACTTGCAGTCAATTACTCCTTTTCATAGGAACTACTTTTCTTAAATAATAATATTTTTTCTAAAGGGATAGATTATAAGCAAGCAAAATGCATACAAATTATTGCCTGTTGTCATCAAAATGGTTGTTGAAAGATAGATGTGTTGACCTGCATAAGTTGGGTAATGGATATAAAACATACATAACCAGTTAAAAATATAATTAATAGAAAAGTATACAATAGTCGCCTTCCTGAGAGTAACCTACAAAATACGGTGTCATAACTTTATCAGGTACAGTTGAAATTGCACGTTGTGTTCAGATAAGAGCAAAATCAAAGAGGACTGATTATCAGGAAAATCACTCATACTGTACTTAATACAAAATTTCAGTGCCTCCAGGATTTTGCAATCGGAGGAGCTTGCAATTTTTTCAAAATTACTACAGATTTTGGGCCAAAACGCATTCAGACAAATCTCTTTTTGATTCATGTGCATCAAACATGAGTACTGATAAAAGGTCTCATTTACCAACAAATGTCACTGTGAAAAAGTGTGTAAACACAGTTTAGTACAATTACAATTTCATCAATTCAAGTAGTTTTCCGTAAAAAAAGCACAAAAAAAATTTTTTTGGTTGCGCAATCACGAAAGAAAACTGCAAAATCCTGTACAGACTGAAATATGATGATAGGTGATTGATACTTTGGGCTGTTTTGCATCAAGAGGTCTAAGATATTCTAAAAGTACCAGAATAATCGAATCTAAAACCTGGCTGTCTATGTCAGGGGGTTAAGAGGTAATGGATATTTTACCATGGCAATAATCCCAAACATGCATCCAAATGAACACTGAAATTGGAATACAAAATGAAATTAGTTTTGCAATGGTCGTCTGTCGTACGCCAAACATTTTGAACATTTTCTTGAATCAATTTCTGTGAGCAGAAATGAGTGACGGAGAAGTAGGGCGAAAAACACATTTCACACACACATTTCTCTGACGCAAGTTTTATCAGTCAGTGGAGTGCACTATGAAACGGGAGAGCCTGGACCACAATGTCACGGGAGAGCCTGGAGCTTATCCCCGGGCACAAGGGGACACACTACTCACACACACATTCACACACTACACACAATTTGGAATTGCACTTGTGTTCAGACACAAGTAATAGAATTTCAAAAATAGTTAAATGGTACATTATTTATTAAAGTAAAATATGCATGGAGGGATTTTACTTTGGAGTGCCTGTGATGGAACTGAGTCACAAGGATTTTAGGTATTTGGTGGCAAAGAGGAGCGAGAGCACAGTAATGGAATGAGCTACCTAATGATGTATACGACAAAGTTTCCCATATTTTCTGAATATCTAATTTGCACATTGGTTCAAAAATAAACCGCCACCTAAAACCATTACTGTATTAGCTTTATAGTTGCTACAATACAATCAAGGTTTTTCTCTATATATAATTTATTAATTCTGCATGGGTTAAATAAGAGTGACCAACCTCTCAAAGATGTTAATTAAGGTCAGAGGACCTTTAGAAGCAATTTAGGTGACAAAGCTCCTTTTATGCCTCTCATGTATCCCACTTTTGGGAACTGAGGTGTTGTATGTATAGGGCATTCACACATTTGCCTGGTGTAGCCGTTCTAGAATAAGGAGGTTCAGTGTTGCAGAGAGCTGCCAAATGTAAAAAATCCTCTCTGTTTTGTTAAATGAACTGTGTTTGTGTCAGTGTATCAAAATACAGACACACGTCTATCACTTGAAATGTATTGCATGTGCATATAAGGGCGATTTTACTCTTTTTCTGAACTATATCTGCTATAAACCTATACTGGCTATAATACAAGCACATAGTAGGGCGGCTGTGGCTCAGTCGGTAGAGCGGGTTGTCTACTAATCCAGGAATCGTGGGGTTGGCGGTTCGAATCCCGGCCCGGGTGATCCCATGCCGAAGTGTCCTTGGGTAAGACACTGAACCCTAAGTTGCCCCCAATGGCAAGCTAGCACCTTGCATGGAAGCTCTGCTACCATTGGTGTGTGAGTGCGCACTTGTAAGTCGCTTTGGATAAAAGCGTCTGATAAATGTAAATGTAGTAGGTTTTTATTCAAAATCTGAAATGAAGATGGTCAACACAGAGGACATCTTTCAGATGAAATATAATAATTTATACTATAGTTCAGGCCATGTTGTATACTGTAACATCTGTGGTTATTACCTTATATAATACAGTATATAACACAATTCCTTATGTGTACTAGTTTTCAAATATTTGTAAGGGCTTATTTTAGTTTCTGTTAAATTGCTAAATTACTCCATAGTAAATAATGTATTGTTTTAATAAATGTTGATGTGTGTTATGTTTGCATAATAGACATATAAGGTGTAATGTAAGAAGTCCTCCAGTCGAAGAGCGACTGCGTCCCAATTGTCATACTATCCATACTAAATAGTATCCAAGATGATGTCTAAAATCGTAGTATGTTGAAATGAGTATCCCAAAGGTACCCGGGTGGTCTACTAATTCCAGTAGATTTTGAAGTATCGATCCGTGGACACTTTTTAAGCGAATATTGCCCACAGTTCCTTGGGTGAAGGAGGAGGCGCTTTTCGACGGTTTGCTTCGCTGAATTCAAGGATACATTTTAGACAGGTGCAAATGAAATGTGGAAAAATAAATCAAGGGAATTATAAAATTAAATTAGATAGTATAAATTATATTAGGAATAATTCATGAAGCAAAGATGAAATGCAACAAGGAGTTTGATTACACTGACAGTGTTCTCCTCTGGGCAACAACGGTCTCTTCCGGTACATGACGTGTTAGTATGCCTGAGTGCCTTTTAAAAACTTATTTAAGAGCATACTCTTTTAATACATACTCAAAAGTATGTACATTTTCTTCACAAAAAGAGTACATACTTTTAGTACATAGTATAAGAATGCCAATTGGGATGCAGGGCTAGTTTTAAAATGGTCTAGAACAGCCATTTTTGCTCAGTTTAAATAAAGGGTGTCAATATTTCTGAAACTGACATTCATTTTTCTATAGCAACGTTCCCAAGATCAGACTATACCTATAAACAACTATATGCATGTGCACAAAGTAACGGTGCTACAAAATGACCTGTATAGTCAGCATAGTGTGAAGGGATGGGTTAGCGTTTGTTACGGAAGCAAAAGTCAACGTCCAGAGCACTTGTGTTTGTTCTAAGAATGTTACATGAGTTTAAAAATGCTTCCAAATCAGCTGCCGCTCAGCGCTGCCACTTAATAATCCTTCATTTGTTTTTATAAGCTGAGAAAGAGGGTCAAAAATGCGAACCCTGCACGGCTGCCCCAGTCATATCACCTCTGTGCCATAATCCTATGATGTCATATGCCTGTGGCCAGTGGAAATAGATCTAAAATGGGCCTGGAGGGATCTCCTGCTGGAGGTTATAACGTGGCGCAATGTGACAGGGCTTTATGGCAGCTTAACACACGTTGGCAGTGCTTGTGTTTCTGAGGCACATACTGCTAAAAGCTCTGTGTTTGATATGCCACTATTACACTTTGATCCTTTTTTCACACTGCAGTGCTACATCGCTAGAGTTTCAATCGGCTAATAAGAACTCAAATCCAAATGTGAATCAGACGATGCTTTGAGTTTGACTCTGACCAAGGGCGTAACCATTGTATGGACTTGGGGGGTCAGATTGTAGGGTGCTGTGGAGATCCTGTGGGCCGATGTATTCTCAGCTCCATTACCTACCGTGACACGTACCACACCATGTAGAGGCGAGCTAAGATGTGCATAGACAAACCACAAACTTTAACATTTAAACACGCACTCACAACTTTTAAACAAACTCAGAAAGGATGGCTACTTTTGAAACTAAATTCAACACTATATATGTTTTAAATACAATTGCCCCACGGATGCTTCCAAGCAATGTTGTGCTGCCTGCATTGTGACTAGGTACCATTATTTTCCCAGAAGAGCAATGACTGACTTAGATGATGATTTTAATTTGACAAACTGAATATTCTGTTTGTGTAACTGGTGTTTCGCATTTATAACAGTCTGTCACAAAGTGAGAGTTCACAACGAACTTGGAGGGAGGATATTCAAGTGAATGTAACGTTAATGGTCAAAAACTGGAAGTGATGTTGGCCTAGCCTACTTCGTGGGTTTGCAAATAATCAACAGTTAATTGACGTTGTTAAGAACAAACCAAGCCATGGTATGATGTCTTCTATACTAAGATAAAGTTACCTACTATTTAGGTATCTACTTACTTACTGTCTGAAAACAGCTTGTATGTTCTGCTGCACTTTTCTACGTTTGTCTGCTGTCTCCATTTCTTGCAGACTGAGCTGACAAAATATATCAACAAACTTGTGCTGAGTATGGGCGCAACCAAGTGTACAATTGTGTGTGTGTGTGTGTGTGGGGGGGGGCACACCTATTTTCCTTAACAAACGGAAATATATTAAAAAGGAATAGACATAAATAAATAGAACAGATTAAGAAAAGACAGATCCGTTGGCAGGGTTTATTAAAGGGGGACATATAGAAAATATTTTGTACTGTATATTGGGGGAACAGATTGTTATTTCCTCAACATTGGGGGTACACGACCCCCCCAAAGAATGTGTGGTTAAGCCCATGACTGTGACAAACTCGCATCACTGTTACATGATAAAATATTGTTGCTCCTTCCTTCATTTCTAATTTTTTTTGCAGTTATTTTTGAGTCCTCTTATCCTTTCTGCGTCCTCTCTGTGTCATGCAGTGTGTTCCGTTCCGTGCCCTAATGATATATTTAGCGAACCTCTTTTGTTTTGGTTTCTATAGGACTTCTGAATCACATGGGCATTATGGGAACCAGAGTTATCCTGTTGCTGCTGGTACTGTGTGTTTGCGGTGTATCCTGCATCCTGCGTTCGGCTCCCAGAGTGGCTTTAGCGTTTAAAGGTAGGCGCATACACATATATAAACCTTTAATAAACAAACACACACCTGTACTATTGTAAAACAACTACTGTTCTCTGACTCTGCCTCTTTCATTCCGAGGCATTCATTCATCTGCCTGCAGGCATGCACGCACAAATTCAGACACACACACACACACACGCACACCATAATATAACGTAGTTCCTGTAATTTGCTCGACTGTTGCTAGAAGAGAACAAAAGGTGGATGTTGTCACCAAGACTTGCGACGAATACTCACTGCTTAACACACTCCGTCTATGTTCATTGTTAAACATCCCAGGAAATTATAATAATAGCAACATGCAATGCTATAGTTTATAGGGAAATGCTATAGTTTTACATTTCTGTTGAAGAATTTTAGAAATTCACAGAAAAAAGGCTTTCACAGATTCAGTGTTAATGAAGCATTGATTAACCTGTCAGCATGGACACACACACACACACACACACACACACACACACACACACACACACACACAATGCACAAAAGACTTCTGATTAGCACACAATATACTGTAAGAAGACAGAGAGATGTGTGCTTTTAAATGTATACTCTTGTGTAAATAAGACTTGTGTGAGTGAATCATAAAAGAGGAATCTCACTTAACTCCTGTTCTGACATTTCAGACTGCCAAAGATAACTATGGGAAGGGAAACAAATACATTGCTATCAGCAAAGCTTCATAATTATATCAGAGATGTTAAAACAGCTCTGCCCACTTTGTATGATTAAAGAGTGTTGTGTGAATAAGAAAGTAGGCTTACCCTGAAAACTAGTTGATCACTTAATTTTAAACACAATGTCATGCCTGTCGATTATCATCTAATTCAGAGCCAGTATCAATTATATTACAAACTTTTTCCATTAAAACCAGGGAAAACCCTTCATCAGGAAAACCCTGGTGGCCTGGGAAAACCCTTCATCTGTGAAATTTAGATTTTGACATTTTCTATTGCATATAGTTCTGAGCGATACAGTTTTTCCGCAAATTAAACATATCTCAATCACACACATAGTGTCATTTTAAAATCTGGTTACACCCCAAAAGTGAAAAGGGAGAAATGTGTTCTCTATCCCTTCATGGACATTTTGATTCTGATTATCTTGCTCATGCCTGACATTCACTATGTGAGGAAATCACACTTAAGGAGACTGATTGTTTTTACCATTATGTTTGTTGAATTGGCTCCTAACCCAAAATGATCTTTGCATGTAGATAGACTAACAAGATCAGAAAGTGTAGTATATAATAACATTTCTATGTTATTTTGATATAATTTTGCAGCTTTGATGCAGTAGAAATGTATTCGTTTCCCTTCCCACAGTTATGTGTGGCAGTTTGAAATGTCAGAACAGGAGTAATTGAGATTCATCTTTTACGAATCACTCACATAATTCTTATTTAAACAGTAGTGTCTTATAAAATATACACTCACCGTCCATTTTAATAGGAACACCAGTACACCTGCTTACTTATGCAGTTCTCCAATCAGCCAATCATGTGGCATCAGCACAATACATAAAATCATACCGATACAGGTCAAAGGCTTCAATTAGAATTCACAGCAAATATCAGAATGGGGGAAAAGTGTGATCTCTGTGACTTAGGGTTGTTTGTGACAGATCGGCCGGTTTGAGTATTTCCGACACTTTAGATTACAGTTTACACAGCAAAAAAAAACATGACAGTTGTGTGGGTGGAAACGCCTTGTTGATATGAATGTTCGGAGGAAAATGCCCAGGTTCCTTGTGGTCTTTCAGTCTGCAGACCCTCCAATCACTGGTTGTTTTTTTGGTTTATTTTCACACCATTCTGTGTAAACTCTGGATACTGTGGTATCTAGAGTTATAGATTTTCACACTCATAGGTGTGAAAATTCCAGGAGATCAGTAGTTTCTGAAATACTCAACCAGCCCATCTGGCACCAACAACCATACCATGGTTAAGTTCACAGAGATCACACTTTTTCCCCATTTTGATGTTTGCTGTGAATGTTAAATGAAGCTCTTGACATGCATCTGCATAATATTCTGCACTGCGCTGCTGCCACATGATTGGCTGATTAGATAACTGCATGAATGTGCAGGTGTACCGGTGTTTCTAATTAAGTGGATGTTGAGTGTGTATATTTACCATATATACTCATAGGTTTCTTAACATGAGGTTTCTTAAATTGCTTACAGTGGGTCGAATGAACCACTAATATGACTAAAGGGTGACAAATTTACCTTTTTAATACTAAAATAAGGCAGTGATGTTTTGTTTCAGTGACTACATTTACATGGACAGCAGTAATCTAATTATTGACCTTACTCTGATTAGGATATTAATGTGATTAAGGTGTTTACATGAGTCGCTTTTAGAATACTCCTGTCATGTTCCCGTTTTACATGTTTTAGAACATAATTAGATTAACAGCCCGCTTCATTACGTCACCGCGCCACGCCATCCGCCGTCCCTCCAGAATTGCACGTATCAACATACAGTTCGTCTTCATTATGGTACCGTATACAGTTTTGGGTATTTTTATTTAATTATTTTTACGAACACTTTAAGTTCAGTTAATTATTTGTCATGCTGAACGTGCTAATAGACAACTGCTTGAAGCCGTGGGCTGCGTCTCAAATCGCGTACTTACCATTACTATATAGTAGCCGATGTATTTAACCCCGCTACAGGCCTATAGTAGGTAAGTATGCGGTTTAGGACAAAGCCGTACTCTCTTGTTCGCCGTAAAATGTAAAACTGCCGTGTGTGATTGTGTCCTGTTGCAAAATGCAGTGAAAACTCACACACAATGTTCATAATGTGATTAAGGTGTGTACATGTCTGTAATACACGTCCATAATACGACTAAAACAGGAGTACTCCACCTGTCTTAATTCGATTAGAGCTTGATTCGAGTATGCCCTTAATTAGATTAAGGTAAGTAAAAATTGCTGTTTACATGGTAGTTTCTTAATCAAATTATGGTCTTAATTGGGTTAAGATTGGATTATTGTTGTCCATGTAAACACAGCCACTGTTGCACTTCATGTTAACACTTTTGACTAACACCACAGACACAACAGATGACTTGGTTTGAATTTTATGCAGGGAGAAAAAGTTTTTCTGTCCATTCTGTTTTGGCTGTCAACTTTTTAAACAACTAATATCATCTGTTTACTAATCAGACATTTAGCCCTGTCACTAGTCTCTGATCCAGTGAACTGCCAATAGCTAAATACTTAACGTAAAAACACATGATTGGATAAGCTACAACAAAGGAACTTGCACTATGGTATTTTTACCATACGCTAATCAGTTCTGCTACAGTATTCAAGTACTTTGTTTGGTGTGCTGAAATATTTTTCTGTGTTCACATCTACACAACCCCCAGCTCACGACTGTTATAGGCATAAAAACCCAATTTCGACTAAAACCTGATTACTTTCTTCTTTTTTTGGATGTTTGTCAGAATTTAGCCACAGCAACATCCAGTGGGGTTTCCCAGACCTACACAAATATACTCTACTCAGTGACCACTTACTGGCTGTAATCCATCTGCTGCTCTGCACAATGTGCCAGGCCCACTCTACTCCATTTGTGAAAAGAGACCATTATATGATCACATATTTGGCTAGTGGATCGTTTTCAGTACAGCACTAACATGTGAAATGAGTCTGTGCTGGTACAAAAGGTTCAGGCTGACATGTGAATCACAGTGTTGCATTGCTTTTTAAATAGACACACCTACCACCATAGTGCACATTGTATGTGTAGTAATTTTTTTGCCACGCAGAATATAGTATGTTAATTCCTCTAGCCCTCATCAGTATCAGTTTCCGACCATTGTGGTACAGGAGGGCTGGCAAATTGTGTATGGAAATGGCTAGGCTACAGCTAGTAAGTGTGTCCCAACAAAGTGCACCTACAACTAAAAATATGGTCCAAGCTTGAGATTACCAAATAAACTGGCGACTGAGTGTATGGTCTGTTGTGAAAATGTCAGCAGCTTGTCCTTTGCTGTTGGTAGTATTGATCCTGGACTTGGGTTTCAGTCTGTCCAGAATTGATGGCTCTAAACTACCCCTGGGTGTAAATGTGTTGTGAGTGCTGTCCTGTGATGGATTGGAGTCCTATCCAGGGTGTATTTCCAGTGTTCCTGGTATAGGCTCCCGATCCACTACAACCCTGACCAGGATCAAGCAGTTACCGAAGATGAATGAATGATTTAATGGGTGAATCAGTGAACCACTCTCCTTTGCTTATATGTAATCATTACAGTGTGCACTTTGTTTAAGTGGCCTGATCATTACTCGGGTAGATTAGTGTTGAAATTTGCTAATCCTCTGGATTTGCCAGATCTTTGAAGCAATTCATGCGGTCGTTCTTTCCAGTAACTGTTTAGACAATAAACCACTTCTGTGGGGCTCACATAGACCATATTCCCTGTCCACTTACTATTGAACTTATTTTCAATGTAATTGCCTCTTATTGTCAGGGTTAACCTAGGTATATTCATCTGGAGTTAATGATGATCTCATTCTTGCCATATACCCTGTTCTGCCCAACATACAGTAGTCAGTCACCACTGATAAATTGGTGAGGCATATGAGAAAGATAAGAAAAGGATGAATCAGGTTGCCTCCTTCAAACTAAACTACCACTGCAGTGTAGTGAAGTGCTTTCAACAGCAAAAACTTGTTGATAATTTCACTGAATTGTCAGGAACTGTGAGAAATAAGCTGCAACACAGCACGGAAGCATTAGTGCCTTTGACCCAATTCTCATGTTTTGAGTTTTTCGACAAACCACAATGCAGACCATGGGATTTACAGGAAACTGATGTGAATGTTTGCGCAGTTATTGAGAAAGATACGTGACATTTCTTCAAATCACATGCATGTTTGTACATTTTATACACCACACCTTCATGAAACTTGCATGAAAATCTGAGCTACTCGCGCTCAATGGAATTGGCTGAGCCTGTATTTCAGCTGAAACTCATCTGTGGCCTTTGACTTCTTTCTCATCTCATCCACTCACACTGTTCTTGCCCAGGCTGCTTTATTCCTCTTCCATGAGAACAATCTTTCTAGGATCGATTGCCCATTTCTCCCCTCCTAACCTCTGCACCCAGTGTACTCTCCTCCCCTAGAGCAAGAACAGTGGGCCGGAAAATACCAATTCTCTGCTTGCCTCTTGTGTGTTCAGTGTTCTCAGAGATGGATTGTTCATTGTTTGCCACAGGGATGACCTTTGTCTCGAAGGCGCCTGAAGAGGAGGAAGGCTGTTTGCAAAACTCAACTGAATGCGCTCAGTCTAAGACTGTAATATACATGGGGAAAGCAAATACCTAAACAAACTCAAATACAGGATGCTTCTCACAAGACATGGTTATGTGATACGTATAAATACGTGGCATGCCAAAATTACACACTGGACAAAAAATATCAACAACAACAAAAAAAATTGAGCCCCACGTGACCCCAAGTAGAAACTCTTTTACTCTTGTTATAAAAAAACAAAAAAAAAACAATAATAGATGTTTAAAAACAACAACAACAACAATGAAACATTTATTTCAGTTTATTGATTTATATTGTAGAAATTATAGCAAGACATAATTGTTCCAACATGTTAATATAATTGACCTTTTACATTGGGTTATGTGTTATGTAATATATATATATATATATATATATATATATATATATATATATATATATATATATATATGCAAATAATGTGCAGGACCTGGAGGATTTTTTTGAAGAACATTGCACACTAATAAGTATATAAGTATATAATATAATATAATATAATATAATATAATGTAATGTAATGTAATGGCCTCAATCCCTGTTGAAGTCCAGGTCAGCCATTTATCATTTTATTTTCTACATGGTTACTCGAATAAGATTACCGGCACAAGTCTAATGCTAGTCTATGTGGAACATGCTGACATGCAAATATCTAAAAATAGAGTCAGTTTGTTCTAAAGCAGTTACGTTTTCCTCTCCTCTGTCTAACGAGTTTCTAGTAACAACCTTGACAAGATCTGTTCCATAACTTGGGTCACCGTTGTACCTCTTTGTTTAGCATATCCATATATGGTTGTGATTTTGTGCTGAACTCTGAGCAGTGTCCACTTTCAACTACTTGGGATTTGCCAGCATTTGCATGTCCTGTGTTTATGGTGAAGGAAGGAGGATGGAAGCAGATTGTTCGGAAGCCTCCTCTCTGTCCGGTCCTCTAATTCTGGTGGCAAGTCCAAATCATGCTGTAAAAAATCTTTTAGAGACATTCAGGGTGTCAAGTCATACACGCATTTCCTGACTTCTTTGTAAACCAAACATCCTTACTGATCCGTTAGTGATGACCTCCAAAGGAAGGGGAAGCTATCAGAACATGGATCCAGAGAAGCCATGTCTATTTTAGGCAGCAGCATTTATACACAAGCATTTACATAACGAAATCGCGTGACACGACTATACGTGACGTATAGACAAATATACGGTACATATGTGCCAGAAAGCTTTACGTTATCTTGGTTGAAAAGCACAGGTTTGGGTTTCACTCAGGTTGGGATCACCACAATGCACTTTTTTATTTAAAGCAACTCTTCACAGTGAGTCAGCGCTTAAAATATTACTCTTACAACCCATAACAGCTAATCAGGTCCAGTGAAACAGCTAAAGATTAACTTTAACCCACTTGCTTACGTTTACTTCTGTTACAGAAAGAACACTGTGTTCAGGAAAAGACAGCAAGGAACAATGATGTCAGGTCCTGCACAGTGTTTCTGTTTCGTGTATATGGGGTGTAACTGAAGCCCTTAAGCATATAAACACATGAAAGATGAGAACTGTAGTCATCTGATGCATAGAAATGCTACTCTTCAAAATAGTGTGATGGGAATATAAGCATTTTATTTTAAATATTCCTTTATGTCAGTCAGTATTTTTGCACGAGGTATAAAACTAACCGGAAGTATTTAATTTTTAATATTGCGTGTGTTGAGTGGATGTTAGCCAAAGTGTTGACAGTTATCTGAAATTGTTAACACGCCTGAACTATTGGTATTTTGTTGTTAAGACCTTTTGATAACCTTAATGATTATACCGTATGTCTGAATGTCAAGAATAATGACGAAAGTCTGAAAGATCATCTCTGAGACAGACATACAACATATTGTTTTTTTTATTTCTTTCCCTGAATGAAATATCAGCCAGACAATCTATTGCGGAGTTACGTGAACTTTGCTCCTTGGAATTTCTGCTTCATGCTCTTAAAAATGAATTTGAATTGATTTTTGCGAGGAGAGTTCTCAGAGCTGGCGGCTTGGGAATAACAATTTCTTGCTTGTGCTTTGAGATTCTCAAGGACATGAAGTTCACAAGCCTGTATTTACTATGCAGTACTCTAATGCGCAGTGAGCATAAAAACTGCCAGGAGAAAATGAAGAACCGACTGAGACATGACCTCCTGCTGGAAAAATTTGTTAACTTGCCTGTATAGAGGAGGCATTCTGGCTGAGGGTTTAGCACGTTTGCCTCACACCTCCGGGGTTGAGGGTTCAATTCTTGTCTCCACCCTTGGTGTGCTGAGTTTGTATGTTCTCCCCATGCTTTGGGGGTTTCCTTCAGGTACTCCTCGTCCAGTCCAAAGACCTGCACTGTAGGCTGGTTGGCATTTCCAAATGGGTGTGAGTGCGATTGTGTTCTGCGATGAGTTGGCGCCCTGTCCAGGGTGTCCCCCGTCTTGTGCCCCAAATCCCCTGGCATAGGTCCCCTGTGACCCTGTCTAGTATAAACAGTAAATACAATGGATGGATGAATGGAATTTGCCTGTATTCTTAGTTTTTAGTTGACAAGTTTCTTGAACCACCAAACTGTAATCACTATTTTATTTATGATTTATTCAGAAAGCCACATTAACTCATAATGCAGTCATTATTAATGAAATCTCTCGTGTCCGTCTCTCTATTCCTCACCAGAGCTAATGGACACCCGTACAGCAAGACCATTCAGCTTATCCTTCAACACCAGCGATTACCGGATCCTCCACATGGACCAGGATCAGGGCCGTCTTTACCTGGGCAGCCGCGAGTACCTTGTCTCCCTGGACATGCAGAACGTCAACAAGGAGCCTCTCATTGTAAGAAGCGCTGGTACATGTCATCTGTGATAACATTAGCAAGACGACTTACCTGTTATATTCATCTTATTCATGCTGCATGGTTGTCAAGAGTTCCAAACTTGCTAATCTAGAATTATTTTAATGAATAGGGAAGAAAAAAAAACCCTATGTCAGACCTGTGTATTCAAAGGTTTTCCTATTCTTCTCTTACAGATCCACTGGCCTGCTCCGACACAGAGAAAGGGAGAGTGTCAGATGACAGGGAAAGGAAAGCATGTGAGTCTGACTCTTTTAATGTCTACACTTAGTACACTATGTTTCTTATATATTTATTTATATTGCAAAAAAATACGTTTTATTTGAGTTTTGATTAGACACTGCAAAGTGCAAAGATTTGCATTCACCATGGTTTCTCACCAATAAAAGGTAGTATGTACAAAAAAAAAATCCAAAATGCTAAAAATGACATTTTGGTAAATACTACAACAAAACAAAACATATGATAAAATCATACACTAAAAAAAATTCTTGATGCTAACTTCTGAATTGGGTTTTTAATTTTTTTTACAATTATAACTGAACACGTCTCTGAATGCAACGGGCCAGATTTGTGCCTGTTTGTGCCTGTTTTTATGCATAATTAGGTTGCACTGTGCGAGGAAAAACCTTGTGTGTTATATAGGAAACTGACCTACAAGCCAAACTAAGCAACATGCATGTGGTAACATGCAATAAAGTGTTCTTCTCTTCCTCATACATATGCATTTGAGGGAGGATCAGGCAAAACGCAGGAAGTTGGCTCAAAAACACAGTGTGAGGAAATGGATTACATATTCCGTTCAGTGTATTCAACTTTGGAAAATTTGTGCCGGCAACTTTCGTGTTTGGTTTTGACTGCCTATGTAAATAAATAAGGGCCCATGTGTGTTGTTATGAGCATTATGTTGCCAGGTATGTGGTTTTCCTGCATAACCAGGCTACTTTTGAATTGGTAGCATAGACAGATTTAATTTATGACTAAATCTGTAACAACATGAGCCTATTTTAGGACCTTAGTGAAACGTACTATATGTCTTGGTGAAACGTTTTTTAATACTGCTTTTCAGTTGAGCTTCTTTGTCAAGCATATCTAAACAACCCTGCTTAGTGCACATACATCATGAACGCATCAGTTTTCCCTTACATCTCACAAAGAAATTCAACACACTAAACATGACTTTTGTGACTGTTACTAATGTTATGGTCTAAGTCAATTACAAAAATGAAGTGCAGTTTGATTGCACACTTAAACAAACTAGCTTATTCTGTACACAGCTGTCTTTTCATTAAAAACAATTGGTAATTAAATGGCATATTAGCTGTATTAACAGCCTCCATGCCATGTACTTGTCCTGACACAAAAGCCTTTATTATTAAGAACTAATTAGTAATTATCATTACTAGGCTTTTGGGGAATTACTAACTATGGGGAAAATATATTTTCACACCAGTTGGTATTGGATAACATTTTTGTTTAAATAAATAACATTTACATTTAAAAACTGTATTTTGTGTTTACTCGGGCTGAGTTTGGTTTGAATTCGATTTTATATTAATTTCTGAAACAATTTAATATGATATATATACACACAAAAATATATGTACTTTTTCACAACACTGTATTTGTATGTATTTGTTTCCCAGGGAGAGTGTGCCAATTTTGTGCGTATGATCGAGCCATGGAACAGGACTCATCTGTATACGTGTGGCACTGGAGCTTACAGACCCATCTGTACCTTCATCAATAGAGGCTGGAGAGCTGAGGTACATACCTATACACACATTTATGTACATATACACAGACAAGCACAGCCTTTAGCTGAATTATTAAAACCTACTCCAATGCTCCCCTCCCTTTATCTGTGTAGGACTACCTCTTTAGGCTGGTCTCTGGATATGTGGATTCAGGAAAGGGTAAATGCTCCTACGACCCAAATCATGAAGATGTGGCTGCTCTTATCAGTGAGTCTATTCCAGCGAAGTACAACTACAGTTTGTCTTCTGATACATAAAGCACATGCTTATGTCCAATTTGCTCTTTTTTATTCCTTACTATCC
Organism: Noturus placidus; assembly: GCA_022414735.1. Lineage (NCBI taxonomy): Eukaryota > Metazoa > Chordata > Actinopteri > Siluriformes > Ictaluridae > Noturus > Noturus placidus. The sequence continues at coordinate 225,866 of JAFFST010050828.1, read as the reverse complement.
TGCTCAATTCAGATGGCAACCTGTATGCTGGTGTACATGTGGACTTCATGGCCAATGACCCAGCTATCTTTATGACGATGGGGAGCAGGCCAGCTATTAGAACAGAGCAGTATGACTCGAGGTGGCTCAATGGTAAGTATTTGGTGACTGCTAACTAAATACAACTGACTAGGTGTGTAACGCAATGACATGGTCTGTATCTATATCTGTTTAGTGCTCCAAATATCCAAATCTGAATTTGGAGTTACACCCGAAGTGGCAGTAGAACAAACCCTACCATTAACCAACAGAAACACTGGGGGAAGAAAATCTCATTGTAGAAATGCCAGCACTGTCGGCATATTCTGTGAATTTTAACTCTGATAGTTCCTCAACCTCAGCTACATCACATGTGTATACAGTGCCTTGCGAAAGTATTCGGCCCCCTTGAACTGTTCGACCTTTTGCCACGTTTCAGGCCTCAAACATAAAGATATAAAACTGTCATTTGTTGTGAAGAATCAACAACAGGTGGGACACAATCATGAAGTGGAAGAAATTTATTGGATGTTTCAAACTTTTTCAACAAATAAAAAACTGAAAAATTGGGCG
>JAFFST010050828.1:206145-218884 GCA_022414735.1 Noturus placidus | reverse complement strand
GGTAGATCGAGAGTTTTGCCTTCTGGCTTAACTCTCTTTTCGTCACAACGGTACGGTAAAGCGATTGCAATACCGCACCCGCTGCTCCGATTCTCCGGCCAATTTCCCGCTCCCATGTTCCCTCACTCGTGAACAAGACCCCGAGGTACTTGAACTCCTTCACTTGGGTTATGTTCTCATTCCCTACCCGGAGTAGGCACTCCATCGGTTTCCTACTGAGAACCATGGCCTCAGATTTAGAGGCCATTCTTAATGAAGGAAAAATGGTTAGCTTTGGGGTGGTAATGGCATCACACTACTCCATCCTAGATTATTTTCCTATAAGAGTACACCCAGTTGTGTTTTATACTGTACATTACATATTTGAACATCATGAAGCTTTATAGTAAATCATAGCTGTCATTCTAAAATGACTCTTGGTTTTCTGCCTCCACAGTGGAGAAGAGACTGAAGGAGACGGTGCAATTTGGTGTGGAGGGAAGCAGTACGTTTTTGGAATGTGTACCACGATCTCCTCAGGCTACTGTCAAATGGCTTTACCAAAAAGACGGAAGAAGAAAAGTGGTAAGATCCCATAAACATCATTATCACTTAAAAGAGAAACTACAGGCTTGTTCGTGCATATGTTTGTGTATAAGCTAGCATGGTATGATGTTTTAATGATAACTGCGGGTTTGACTAGTAATGTTAGCATTATATACATTCCTTTAGCATAGTGATTTATAGCTGATTTTAGAGTAGCGTGTAGTGGCCATGTGTTGCATTTTCTTCTCATAGTGATAGTCTATTGTGTAATCTTTATGCAGCTGAATAGAGATGGGGAAGTACTGAGCACACCTCAGGGTGTCCTGATGAAATCACTCACCCACTCAGATGCTGGGTTATACCACTGCCTGGCCACTGAGAATAACTTCAAGCACACTCTAGCACGTGTCTCCTTGCGCATTCTGGACCGTGACATCGCAGTGGCCCTCACTGTACCCGATGAAGAGAATAAAGAGGAGGAGTTGATGACGAGGAGTCACAAACCTGAAGCCCGTTCCCCAGCTGGCAATATGCAACCCTTAGAGCCTGAGATGCGTGTGATCCACCAGTATTGCCAGTCCTACTGGGAACAGCTCACTGACCGAGGGCAGCAGCAAAGCAAACGTCCAAACCGCAGACACACAGAGGGCCACGAGCCCAGTGGAGGCTGAGACTGGCCTTCCCTCCATTCACCAACTGGTCCGTTCTGTCTTCGTGTTTATGTACTTCATTAAGAGTTAGTCGAAGAGACACAGGTTTAAACAACCGTATTTCATAAGAGACTCGACTACTCAACTTTCATTCTCATTCTTGTTCCGTTCCTTGCGTTATGTTCCTTGATATGTCCTCAGCTGTCCTTAAGTGCTTTGGTGTTACATTGATTTTGGACCATATGTTGACCATTACAAATGCTCTGACCATCATTGTGATAATTGTACATTTTATGACCCAGCTGGTGTTGCTGATCCTCTCAATCTCCAGTTGCATAATATATTTGACATTTCAACAATTGCTATAAGCTTACCAGCGTAACTTAAATTTTATGCACCTTAGAGTATGATTTAACTGCAGATCATGACTAGACAACACAATTTTCCTCTGTGTGTATATGTGTTCATTCATTCTGTGGGCCAGTGCAATTTCCCAATTTCGCTGAAAGCATATGGTCCAGTGCAGATAACAGTAAATCAGTAGATAAAGTTGTACATATATCCTAGTTGTCCTTCCTGGTTGGAAAATTGCACCATTATTATTATTATTATTTTCAAAAAATTTTTTTCAGGAACAATACAATGTCTTCATGGGTGTCACTGTAGCTGAGTGATAATGTGTATTTATTTTTAGGTTGTATATTTTTGCCTTAGTAGAGAATTTATAAAGTATATCAAAGGTGGAGGGCATTTTGCATGACAGACAAGATATATAGTTATATTTATTTAAATGTAATTATAATAACACCATGTTGTTTTGTATATAGGTTTCATCACCATAGGATTGGACCTTGAAAAAAATTGTACCACTGGATTTGTGGTAACTAAAACTGCACAAGATTGTATTAGTATTAAATAGATTAGTATCCCATTGTGTTGTTTGAATGTTCTTCCTTGTTTTTAGATATAAGGACATGATGGAAATAAAAGAGCACTGCTGCTTACAGTGTTTGTACCATATTTATATTTCAGTATCATACAAAGTGATAAAAACTTTAGCTTAACTTTTAACTTTTAATAAACAGTGAGTATATAAACAATGAACTTTAGTTACACTGTGTTTTCCAAGCCATGAAATTGGTAGGACCTTACATAGATTATGGAACGGGTATTTCACATGCTCAGTGTGATGCTCTGAGCAAATATTTTACTTCGTGGTGAATTGGTGTTACTTGGAATGAAAAAGGGTTTCCAGTTAACAAAATTAATTCACTGTGTTGTTTCAACTTGCAGTTTAATAGTTTGTTTATTGAAAGGGCCTAATTGAAATTATTCAGTTATTGTAAATGCTTCACCAATATTACTATGTATGTCTGCTAATTCTCATTGGGACAGAGTCCTTCACTTGATTTGAAATTAATCCCACTCATCATCGTCATCGTCTTCATCATCAAATTCATCTCCTTCATCTAGAAGAAATAATCGATCCGGGTTTACACACATAGTATTCGCACACATAAGGGATAACATGCTTTGAATTCACTTATGCGGCCACTAATGCGTATCAGTTGCTAAAATATGATAGGTACAGCTTAATAAAATAGAAAAACGTTGACTGAATAATTGTGTACCTGATGAGTGAATGACTTTACTCCTCTTCTGCATGACCATCATAAGGGCTCCCACTATTCCCTCTCCTGTATCCAGTGTAGCAGATGGGGGTGGATCCGGGCTGGCAGTTACCTGATAACAAAATACGATGCATTACTGTAATGATATTCTTCACAATTCTTGGTGCAAAATAATCAAAATTATTATTCTCACCGTTTTGAGCTTTCTCCCTACGCGTATCTGATCCAGTAAGGCTCCTCTACCTCCTCCCTCACTGCTGGCTTTGGGAGGCGGTGGTCCCCTTTCCAATTTGGGTGCTGGAGCAGCAGCAGGAGGTGGAGGAGGAGGAGGTGGACCTCCTATACTAGAATTAGCTAATGGAGGATCTGGGACCATGCCAGAATTGTCCCAAGCATTGGTTGGTGGAGGTGGGTAGAACTTATCTGGAAGAGGCAGTGGTGGGAAATCTTCACTGCCTAGTGGCAGAAAATCAGAAGATGGGGAAGGAGGGAAATCTTCAGAGAGTGTTGGAGGTGGCAGCAAATAACATTCATCATTTGGAGGTTGTGGTAAGGATTCAGTCCATCTTCCTGGTAGAGGTGGGAAGGATCCAGAAGAATGTCCAGGAGGCATGGAGGCATTTTGATCTCTTGATGCTGGGAGTTGTGGTCCACTTCGCTCTCCGGGAGGTGCAGGTCCACTACCCCTTGCAGGAAGAGGAGGTAATGGTCCACTACGTGAAAAAGTAGCAGATGATGGTGAACCACCTCGATCACCTGGTGGAGGGGGACGGGGACTATCGTGTCCTCCTGGAACTGGTGGAAGAGGTGCACTTCTTGATGAAGGTGCTACCTGTGAACCTGGGGGATGGGGTAAAGGCCCTCTACGTCCTCCTTGTGCCACTGGAGGTGGTGGTAGGGGTCCTGTGCGCCCTCCTGAGGGTGTGGGTGGTAGAGCGCGTACTGAAGAGGATCTAGTGGCAGGGGATGGAGTTCCTCCAGGTGGAGGTCGTAAAGGCCCAAACCGAGCTTGAGAGGGAAGGGCAGCTGAAGAAGATCCAGGAGGCACTGGGGGAAGAGAAGTCCGACGAGCACTCGGAGGTGGAGGTGGTGGATGTTCTGCAGGGGACATGCAAGTTTGAATACATGTACCAAATACCATGTTTCATTTTGCCCACACAGCAAAAAATTGTAAATCTATATTTGTTCATAACCTTACCTTGCTGGGTCATTTTTTGCTTGACTGCTTCCACACCACCCGAGCGCTCAATGACATCATAGATGAGTTGTGAGGTCTCAGAGTCGTTCAAATCTGCCTCACTGATTCCAGCACGTGACAGCAGCGTCATCAAATCTGGGTCCATGCTATTGTTCTGCATACCAAGGTGCCCAACATGACTGAAACATATTAAGCATAAACCACTATAGAGCTTAGTCTTTCTTCTTGCTTTACAACACTGGCTGTCAAACCAAAAGAAAACATATTGTAAGAGGTCTTAAGCAGCAGATTCAGCAAACGCTGAAGCCCAAAATATTTTCAAAACTTTATTACTCACGTAAAACCACTAGGTGCTCCAATTAATTCCTTGGATAATTTAGAGCCCTTCTTTTTGTTCTTTTTCTCCTTCTCCTTTTTCTCTTTCTTTGATTTGGTGGGAGGTGCTTGATTCTGGATGTTAATATTTCCCAACGGAAGTACATTCTGACTTCCATACCCTAGTTTTAAACGTTTCACCACACGTAAGCAAAGAAAATTTACAGAAAACAATACAGTCTGTCAAATAACTATTTATAGATCGCAAATTGTGTGGCATTGCCATACGAAGTAAAATACTTTATTGTTAAAGCATTACTTACCATTTGGAGGTAGTGGTGGTAATACATGCTCTGAAAATAAATAAATAAAATAAAAAATTTCCAAAGTGCATATATACTCAGCAAAAAAAAGAAACCCCTTTTTTCAGGAGACTGTATTGTAAAAATAATTTCATAAAATCCAAATAAGCAGATTTTACAGTATTTTTCATGGCTGTTCAAGGAACTATACACAATTATTGCACATGCACCTGTGGAACAGTCCTTAAAACACAGACGTTAGGCAATTAAGGTCACAGTTACAATAACTTAGGACACTAAAGAGACCTTTCTACTGACACTGAAAAACACCAGATTAAAGATACCTAGGGTTTCTGCTCACCTCTGTGAACATGCTATAGACCTGCTGCAGGGAGGCATGAGGACTGCAGATGTGGCCAGGGCAATAAACTGTTATGTTTGTAATGTAAGTCACCTAAGACAGTGCTACAGGGAGACAGCAAGGACAGCTGATCCTCCTTGCAGTGGAAAATTACATGTAACCAAGTGTTCCCCCAGATGTGATCAAGAATTTGGAAATGCCGTGGGGTAACATCTCACAGCAAGAACTGACAAATCAGGTGCAGTCCATGAGGATGAGATCCACTGTAGTACTTAAAGCAGCTGGAGGCCACCACATACTAACTGTTACTTTTAATATTGACCCCCTCTTTGTTCAGGGACTCATTATTCCATTTCTGTTCATCAAATGTTTGTAAAATGTTCATTTTATGTCTCAGTTGTTGAATGTATCTATGTTCATGCAAATATTTTCACATGTTAAGACATTTGTTGGATATAAAAGCAGTTTAATGTGAGAGGATGTTTCTTTTATCAGTTGACACTAAAGAAATCCAGTTTTACCTTGACTGGGAGAAAGGGCTTTTCTCTGGTGCTTGTCTAAAGAAATCATACAAGAGGAAGCTGTTAGCATTTCAAACCATTAGGTTTTCTACTGCAGGTTAGAAATTCTATCATTTTAGACAATGATATACCAAGACCTTTTCATATTCATGGCAAACATGCTTAACTGACCCAAGTTTTTATTTCGCTGGCTGTTCTTCTCATCCACTATAAGGAAAAAGTTCTCAGCTTCTTCATTGTTTGCAAAATTCAGGCCCACCTGGTACTCCTGAAAGAAGAACACACTGAGGTTGCAGTTCTTAAAAAGGATACCCACAAGCGTCACCAGTACAGTTTCAAGATGACTAAAAACTACTCCGAGAGATGACAGCTTTTGCTTTTGCTTTTGAACTGAACTTCAACTTATAGCTATTCTGAGGCATGTGAGTATACAGTAATTCATGACTTTGATACATGCTAATAGATAAACTACTATGTTCCTACAACAACAAAAAAGGGACTGAATACTCACATCTGCTTGGAAGGTGTGGAAGAAGGGCTTGACATTGTGGTAGGTGAACTGGTTAAAGAGCTCCTGCTCCCATATAAGCTTATTTGCCTGGCATAGAGACACATTTCAGAAAAAGTTCAGTCTTAGTTAAACTACCTTTATGATAAAATAATAAATAAATAAATAATGAAATTTCAAATATTACTGTATTGTAAGTACTGTAAGTGTATTAAATACATGTTATAGTATACTATACATAATGCACTATTTTAAATATTATCTACTGTATATGTTGGTTTCAAATTGAGACTCAATGTCTAAATGTATGAATTTCTTATTTATTAGTTACTGTAGTTTATCACATAAATTATTAAACCACAGTGAATTTAAAATTATGCTTTAAGCTTACATAAGGATCAAATAAAATCATTTAGAAAATGTTCTAACATTGGTATTATGAAACTGTTTTCTTCAGAGAGATATTTTTGAAGTGAAAGAGGAGGGATGTCCTGTCCTGATAAAAAGGATATTTTATAAAAAAAAATATATAGTGAATAATTTAACATGGATTCAGTATAAAAAGACCTAAGAATTTAGTATACTTATAAATAAGTTCCATAACCATATTAATACAAGATACATTACCTTGTAGACATGCTAGTACATGCTATGCTATTACAATGTAGATATGCTAGTAAATGCAAAATAAACAATTAAACTGCAATGAAAAGTGTACTTGTCTCCAAATATACTTATATACACAGGCCCATAGAAATTTTGACATTGGCAAAATGATTGTTATTGTAGCTGTCTAACACAGTATGTTAGACTTGAAATTAAATAATGAATAGTAAAATAATTCATCTGGAAGTGCAAACGAGGGTATGTGCATCCAAATCGAGTGAACGATGCAGGAATTAAAAACGCACTGGTGAGTTCAGGAACAACAAAAAGGCCTGGAAGACCAAGGGAAATTGCGGTGGATGACAGAAGAATTCTTTCCCTGGTGAATATAAACCCCTTCACAACAGTTTACCAGATCAAGGACACTGTTCATCAGGTAGGTGTATCTGTGACAAAGTCCACTATAAATTCAGAGGGTTTACCACAAGATTTAAACCACTGATAAGCCTCAACAGGTTGACCACGTTAGATGAATTTTGAAGTGTATAGGTCTATATTATCTGCTCAGATTCAACCAAATGCTTAAAAACTCATTGGCCGGCACTTCACAGTGGAGACGGACAATGACCCAAAACTCAGTGCTTAACATGTTGGATGTCTGATCGGAAGGTCATGAGTTCAAATCCCAGTACCACCAAGCCATCGCTGGGCCCTTGAGCAAGGCCTTTAACCCTCATCTAATGGCTTTCTTTTATGCTCAGTTGTATAAATGAGATACATTTAAATCATACTGGATTAGGGTGTCTTTCAAATGCCATAAATGTAAATGAAATTCAATCAAATTGAGCATGATTTCCCTTTCTGAAGGCAAAACTAAGGGCAAAGCACCCCAAGAACAAGCAGGAATTGAAAACAGCTGTAGTAAAGGCCTGGCAGAGCATCACCTGGGATGAAGACCAGCATCTGGTGATGTCTGAGAGTTCCAGACTTCAGGCAGCCAATATTACAAACGACAATTTAACTAATGATTATGTTAGTTTGTCCAAATGCTTTTAAATTATAGACTGCACTTATACTGTGTTAGACAGTTACAGTTATTTGAAAAAATAAGTACACCTCATGGAAATTGTTGGCTCTAAAAAATGCTGGGTTATTTTTTCTCACCAAATGCTGGGTTTAGACTTTTGGGTGAATTAATTGGGTAATTTTTCTCAGTCGTGGGTATTTTTGTGTAACCCAACTGCTGGGTTAGTAGCTGGGTCATTTTCACTGACAGTTGAATCAATGCACCCCTCCCCCACCCTGACGCATCAGTCCAGCTCCTTGGGTCAAATCACCTCGGCTGTTTGAATCACTGTTTGAATTCGCCTCAGGTGGAGGTACCGGTTTTCACACAGACAGACTGTCTAATTTGTTTAGAGAAACACACTCAGAAAGGAGGTTAATATCCTACACACTGTATGTGAAATAGTGATTACTATTTCAACATGATAAATTATCCAATAAATGTATTTAAAAAAGAAAATAAATTCACACGAGTGCTTTGATCTTTTGATTGTGACCGGAGTCCTGAGGCGAGGAAACCAAAAGACCATGCGTAAGTTAGCGTTCATCACTATTTAGCGTTAATGCTGCGGAAAATGCCTGGCTGAGTTTGTGATATTTAGGCAGGGAGCCCTCGAAAATGTACTCTTTGGAAAACAGTAACTCAGCGAGTGATAGTTAACTTCACCTATCGCAACGGCTTCAAAAGTGAATATCATGTTCTGCTTCCTCAGTGTCGGCGTTACACTACTAGTGTCATGTGTTTATGTTGGCTGTGAAATATAGACTGAGGTTATTTAATAATTCTCTGGGTCTGCATCTTATCTCAGGCTCCGAGATAGAGTTAGCTATCTGGATGCTGTCACCATTCACAGTAGGGTTGAGTGATGCTAATCTAGATGCTCAATTGAGTTGATAATATTACTTTAGCATACAGGAACTTAGCTTGCTTAGTAATGTGCAGGCCAAAAGTTCTTCACATGAAGAACTTATTAACGTGACAAGAAAAGAGCATGGGTGTTACAGTAGGTTGCAATACTTCTGTAATGCAGATGATTTCTCAGATGAAGCCCAAAGGTATTTGTCCATATTTTATAACTAAGAACTAACCATCGCTTGTGTTTGCTCTTTTACAGCTTTTTAAATGGAAGGCACTGAGACTCTTGTCTTCCCAGATGGAGGGAGATTTATAAGAAGATGCATCGACTCCAATTCTTACATCTGTCAAATGTTTTAATGATTTTATTAAATTTCACCTGAATTTCATGCCATTGTTTCTTTATTTTGTAACAGTTTTGTGTGGAAATGTTTAACACACAGCGTGTGTTAACTGTACTATCACGCTGATTGTGTTAAATTTACTATCACACTGATTGTGTTAACTGTACTATATACACTGATTGTGTAAAATGTACTATCACACTGATTGTGTTAAATGTACTAACACACTGATTGTGTTAAATGTGCTATCACACTGATTGTGTAAAATGTACTATCACACTGATTGTGTTAAATGTACTATCACACTGATTGTGTAAAATGTACTATCACACTGATTGTGTTAAATGTACTAACACACTGATTGTGTTAAATGTACTAACACGCTGATTGTGTTAAATGTACTATCACACTGATTGTGTTAAATTTACTAACACACTGATTGTGTGCCAGTGATTAGAACCTGCTTAGGGTGTGCAGGTGGAACTTGTCTTATTTAAACCCCTAGTATTTGGTGTTCCTTTATTATTGAGGTGTGTGGTGTCATCATGCCAAGATCTAAAGAGATCTGAAAGGCCTTCAGAAAACAAGGTTGTGGAAACCTATGAGTCTGGCAAGGAATTTAAAAAGATCTCCAAATTATCCAAATTAAATACATCAATCTACTGTATGAAGAATCGTCTACAAATGGTGCAGATTTCGAATGACTGTCAATTTGTCCAGGACTGGCCATCCCATCAAATTCAGCCCAAGGGCAGACTGTCTTATGCAAAAAGAAGTCTCCAAGAACCACAAAATTTCATCACAGGATCTGCTAGGAAGTCTTGCAGCTGTTGGTGTCAAAGTGCATGCTTCTAGAATCAGAAAGAGATTGCACAGATTTGACCTGCATGGGAGGTATGCCAGGAAAAATCCTTTACAAGACTACAGTTTGTCAATGAGCATATAGGCATAGACCAGGCCTTTTGGAATAATGGTCTCTGGACAGAAGAATCAAAGATAGAGTTGTTTGGTCACAGTAACAGCAGACATGTTTGACACTGACCAAAGACTGCTTTTTCAGGAGAAGCACCTCATACCAACTGTGAAGCACGGTGGTAGAAATGTTATGGTTTGGAGTTGCTTTTCTGCCTCAGGGACTGGACAGCTTGCATTCATTGATTCAACTATGAATTCTGCATCATATCTAAGAATGCTTGAAGATAATGTGAGGCCATCTGTCTGAAAGTTGATGTTGAACCAAAAGTGGACCATTCAACAGGATCATGATCTTAAGTACACTAGCAAATCCACCAAGGAATGGCTCTAAATGAAGAAATGGGGAGGGGGGGGGGGGGGGGATGGGCAGTACATGCAAGAAAACCCTCAAACATCTTGCAACTGAAAGAATATTATATGGAAGAGTGGTCAAAAATTCCAGCAAGCAGATATCAGATACTAGTGAACAATTATGCAAAATGCCTAAAAGAAATTATTTCTGCTGGGAGCAATTCTAGTTTCTTGGGTGTACTTACTTTATCCACAGAAGAATATCACATCTATTGATTGCTTTATTGAATAAGTTAATTTACCTTGTAGTTTTGCTGAAGTATATCAACTATATTAATAGGCCCTGTTTCAAAGTTTATCAAATGTTTGTTTGTCCAAATATGTAAAATAAATAAATAAATAAATAAATAAATAAATAACCTACCACTTCCATTGGGTGAACTTATTTTGTTCACATGATTTTAAAGTAACATTACTTATTATAAGTATAATATATATGTTCCATTTTCAGAGCACCCTTCTACTTTGCAATGTGATTGTTTATTTAAATATCCATTTATATTTTCGACATGTATATTTCTGGCATCAGCACCTCTTTGAAAACCCAATTATAGCAGCTATCTAACATCATATCTTAACATAAGCTGTTTTGGTTTCTTTCTTTCTTTCATTTCTAAGTTACTGTTACGTGTGTGTGTGTGTGTGTGCATGTTATATTGTGACAGAATGATGGTTTTCGGATGTGTTATTAACTGAGGTCCTAAAAGGTGATACTGTGGGGGAAATTTCAGTACCTTGATGTCGAAGAGGCGGATGAAGTAGGAGCGCTGAGGATTGTCCTTTATGAAGCAGAGCACGCCTGTATACTGCAGACTCCAGCTGCCGGGGTTGTGTGGCAGAGCCATGAACAACTGCACTACCGTCGTACACAGAGACTAGGCAATAAGAAGACACAGGACAACACAAAACAAACATATGATTGTACAATAGTAATATATGAATCACAACAGAGTGAGCTTCTTGAGCCGAGTAAGGTACTTCTGCAAATATGTTGTGTTTGGACTGGTGAAGAATATTACTGACTACATAGTAGATGAACTGTGACAGGAAGTGTCTAGAGCACAGCTTCCTCTGTCACTCCTGCCCACTGCTCACAAAGAAGATTTAGTGGCAAAGTACATGACTGTTTTCACGCCTCAAGACACAGCTAGTTCAAGCAGCAGAACACCAACACGTAAACACACACTCACACACACACACACACACACACACACACACACACACACACACACACACACACACACGTTCTTCTATCCTCTTGAGTACATATTCTATCCATCGGTATAATTATTAATGCAGCTAATTAATGTTATGCCTACAGTGGGGGAAAAAAGTATTTGATCCCCTGCTGATTTTGCACGTTTGCCCACTGACAAAGAAATGATCAGTCTATAATTTTAATGGTAGGTTTATTGGAACAGTGAGAGACAGAATAACAACAAAAAAATTCAGAAATAACACGTAAAAAATGTTATAAATTTATTTGCAATTTATTTTGGGAAATAAGTATTTGACCCCTCTGCAAAACATGACTTAGTACTTGGTAATGACTTGGTAATTACTTTTCATTTCCAATGCCCTGGCTGAGGGAAGGAGGTTCTCACCCAAGATTTGACGGTACATGGCCCCGTCCATCCTCCCTTTGATGCGGTGAAATTGTCCTGTCCCCTTAGTAGAAAAACACCCCCAAAGCTTAATGTTTCCACCTCCATGTTTGACGGTGGGGATGGTGTTCTTGGGGTCATAGGCAGAGTTCCTCCTCCTCCAAACACGGCGAGTTGAGTTGATGCCAAAGAGCTCCATTTTGGTCTCATCTGACCACAACACTTTCACCCAGTTGTCCTCTGAATCATTCAGATGTTCATTGGCAAACTTCAGACGGGTATGTATATGTGCTTTCTTGAGCAGTGGCGCTGCAGGATTTCAGTCCTTCACGGCGTAGTGTGTTACCAATTGTTTTCTTGGTGACTATGGTCCCAGCTGCCTTGAGATCATAGACAAGATCCTCCTGTGTAGTTCTGGACTGATTCCTCACAGTTCTCATGATCATTGCAACTCCACGAGGTGAGATCTTGCATGGAGCCCCAGGCCGAGGGAGATTGGCAGTTCTTTTGTATTTCTTCCATTTGTGAATAATCACACCAACTGTTGTCACCTTCTCACCAAGCTGCTTGGCAATGATCTTGTAGCCATTCCAGCCTTGTGTAGGTCTACAATCTTGTCTCTGACATCCTTGGAGAGGTCTTTGGTCTTGGCCATGGATGAGAGTTTGGAATCTGATTGATTGATTGCTTCTGTGGACAGGTGTCTTTTATACAGGTAACAAACTGAGATTAGGAGTACTCCCTTTAAGAGTGTGTACCAGAAATTTTTCTCATTGAGAGGGGGTCAAATACTTATTTTCCTCATTAAAATGCAAATTAATTTATAACATTTTTGACATGCGTTTTTCTGGATTTTTTTGTTGTTATTCTGTCTCTCACTGATCTAATAAACCTACCATTAAAATTATAGACTGATCATTTCTTTGT
>JAFFST010050828.1:190221-206125 GCA_022414735.1 Noturus placidus | reverse complement strand
CCCCCCCCCCCCCCCAACCTAATCTCAGTACCTGAAGAAAAATTTTTTTCCTCATGCTGACCAGTTAAATGGCCCCACATGGCCAAAAGTGTCACAGGACTGTAATGATATTTGGTCCCAAAAAGATATTTAAAACATGACCACACAACTAATTTTACCAGCACCCTGGCACCCTGGCACCCCCACCCCCCATAACCCACACAGCCGGTCTAAAGCTGCCAAGTTAACAACACCTAGACTAGGGCTCAGCAAGTAGTGTGTTAATAGTTTTTAATAGTTTTGTTATCTGGTAAAGGCACATCTTATTCTCTAGGATATGCTGATGGTTTCTGGTAGTTTATTAGTTTAACCGAAAGGCCTAAGGTTCACATGCCAAACTATAATCAATTCAATTGACATTACAACACCGGTCAGATCAAGACATTTTTTAGGCCCTAGACATTTATTATTAATCAAATTTCTCATGCAAGATTTGCTTAAACCAAAGCAAGACAGCTCTGAATGCACTGTAACAAGTCTTCGCAATGCCACAAATTTTAAATAGAGGAAGCTCTTATTGTAGTAATGTCTTGACACACATGTAAAGTATTCATACGGTACACTAAGATGTTTTCTGCTCTTCTAACTCCAGCAACATTTTCTACAGCATAGATTTACAAAAAAAAAAAGTCAGTTTTAGTTTTCAGAATTATAGGTCACCTTTTTCAGAAACGTGCATCACGATTCACACGCTGAAATTGATACTAAAGCCTCAACGAAAAATACTGACATGAAGAGAAGTTGCAAACAAGTAGAAATAATCATTAAGACAGCCAGCGTGTTAGATCGCGTGCATAACCGGTTTTATGATGTATTGCTTAGCAACTGACCTACAGAGGAAGCTTAAGAAGAACTTCCTTATTACGATTGAACTGTCGCAAAATGGAGAGAGCTTTTTGTTTTATTTTTTACTAAATAATATACACTGTTATATTAGCCAATGTGACGTGGTTATTCTTTGTCATTTTATAATGAACACATCGAATATCAATATTTCGATATATCAAATATTTGATGTTCATAGACAACGAAACATGAATCATTGCGCTAAAAATCAGCACAGCCCTTCTATCCTATGTGTTTCTCTCAGATCACCGCATCCTAGCATTTCCTCACCATTCCTTCAACAAAGAGGATGTAAAAGGCTCAATATTATAATAAACCATTTCTCTTTAGTCTTTGGCCAATCTGGAGAATCCCTTCATTTCTGAAGATCACTTTCAAATTAGTTTTAAGAGAATACATTATTTCACAAGAGAATGTGACGATATCACTTTATTTCTTTATATCTTCAGCCAGAATTCCACATCCATGACTATATAAACATACATGTGGCTTATAGTTAATGATAATGAGTCTTTATTAATCACATATATATTACAGCACAGTGAAAACCTTTTCTTAGCATACCCCAGCATGTCAGGAAGCTGGGGTCAGAGTGCGGGGTGAGCCATGATGCAGTGCCCCTGGAGGTTAAGGGCCTCGCTCAAGGGCCCAACAGTGGCAGTTTGGCAATGCTGGTGCTTGAACCCCCAACCTTCCGATCAGTAACCCAGAGCCTTAACCACCAAGCCACCACTGCCCACTATTATATTTTCTTCACATCTTCATCTGCTCACATACCATTTATTATTATTATTATATGCCCTGCTTAAACCCATTAAGCATAAGTGTACAGTTAGCTTTCCTTCCCTTTCTTTTATTTCTTCCTTTTTCGTATCTATTTATTTTAAACATTAGCAGTATTTGATGCGTGTCTCTCTTCCTTCAACTGCTGCTAAAACAGGAGAGGTCTTTTGCAAGAGTCTGGAACGTTGTGAGTTCAAATCACATAACTAACACAGAGCCACTTTTTAGCACTTAATGAACAACTGGTCTGCTTTGTGCTTGGATCTTTTCTGCTGCATTCATAAGTCACTTTGAAGGAAAGCAAGTAAATAAACTAAATGAGAATGCAATGTTCATAATACACAAAGACTAAAAACATTGTACCTCTCTCCCTGTAATCGGGAACACAGAATAAAATCTTAGGAACCAAAAAATAGACATTTTGGAAAATTGGGATGCATGATGGTCAGGCTTATATAGGGAAAATGTCATTAAACTTATTCAAGAACTCAAAAATTAAACATCAAAAATCTAAATAAACATTTACTGTAAATATAACTAATTAGCTGGAATTAGTGACACATGAAGCTTTTGTAAATGAATGTTAAATACATGTTTTAATGACCACACTGATTTGGTGCTTATCTTTATTCATCTAAAATCTACAACCACATTGAATTCAGAGCAGGAAATGGTTTTCAGAGCAGTTTTCATTGTAGTGTGAAGCACTTATACAGAAGATCCAGTCCCCCAAAAACCCGCATTGAGAGGCCAGTGTACTTACCACACACCTCCTGCCCAGCAGATCCACCACTCTTTCATTCTCCTGAGGAGTTAGCAAACGGCTGCCCGAGATCTCCTGAATTTTCTCTTTTGACCTGCGCTTCATGACCTCCCAGTGGCCTGTAAAAACTACTTTACCTTAACCGTAACAGAAAGCGGAATCTCTCTCTCTCTCTCTCAGTTCAGCAGACCCCACACAACACAACAGGTTTCTCTTCCTACTTCTGTCGTATAACAGCATAGAGTGGCTTCTCACAGGAAGTGGACAAGCACATTTGGGTTTTTTTCTCTTTTCTATTTTGCACACACTCACTTGTGCCATTGCTCACAGACTAACGTTTTACTATTAGTTACTTTAAGATGTCACAGTAATTCCCGAATGTATCAAAAACATTTTTTTTGACATGCAGAAAAATCATTTTAACCTTCCAGTAGATTAGAGTCATGATATTTATGGAGTTCATAACATGAATTATGAATTATATCTCAAACAAAGAAAGTTTTGCCACTGACTCAGAATGACGGGGGGAACAGGAAGTGCCACTGAAAAAACAGGAAGTGTCACTAATATAAAATAAAGTTGAGATAGTTTCCCGAGACATGAAATTTGCAACTCTCCATCTCCCAGAATTGCTGTTACAGTATGTATGTATGCAAAACACATACCAGAGTGTTGCCCAAGAGGGAGCTGTACTATCTTTTCTCTTCTAATTTACTTTGACATATAGGTTTGAAAAATGATAGGTAGGTTAAACCACAGCATTTGTATTTTTAGCTTTTGTTCTAACACACACACACACACGCACACAAAACATGCACTGCATGCACTTGCTCCACACATCTCTAGGCTCCCTTATTCAATGCACGAGCTTGTGTAGCTGCATGTGTGGCGTTTTTCACGTTCTCCCCATGTGCATGTGAGTTTCTTTGAGGTTCTCTGGTTTCCTCCCACCATGCAAAATCATGCCAGTAGGTCGATTAGCTATTCTAAATTGCCCATAGGTATGAATGAGTGTGTGAACGTGTGTGTGTGTGTGTGTCTGTGCCTGTGACGACCTTTTCTCTCAGCTTTAAATATACTTAAATCAAGCAGCTAAGACCAATAAATACCTTGTTCAAGTATGAAACAGGCACCCTGTCCAGGGTGTACCCTGCCATGTGCCCGATGCTTCCTGGGATGGGCTCCAGGTTCCCCATGACCCTGATAAAGGAGTAAGTGGTAGAGGATGGATGGATGGATGGATGGAAGTATGAAACTGGTTTAGTGTTTGTTGCTTGATTTCTTTCCATTTCTTCCTTGGAACTGAAAGTAAATCATGATTAGAAATTAAAATAATTTGAACAAAAAAAAATAAATAAAAACACAGATTCTCCACTAAATGTTCAAGTCTTGTATACACTATTAGAGGGTATGGGTTTGTCAAGTGATATTGTCCCTAGACTATTCTTTGGAAATGGAGCTCTTTCTTAAAAGACTGGAAAGCTATCCATAAAACCATTTAAAAAATCCTTTATTTATTTATTTATTTATTTATTTATCTATCTATCTATCTATCTATCTATCTATCTATCTATCTATCTATCTATCTATCTTTCTATCTATCTATCTATCTATCTATTTATTTATTACCCATTTATAATACATGTACACCTTAATTGGAACCTGTTTTACATTTAGTGACTAAAGCCAATACATGGCTAGTCAATCAATCACACTCAAATTTATTTATACACGTATATATCTAGCATAGGAATCATTCATGCTGCGTTCTGATAAGGAAAATATAAGCATTTTTTCACACAAATTCTCGACCTTGAAAAAGTAGTTCACATCCCATTGCATTATGGGATTGATCTGCTATATTATATCTGCAACATTATATTTTCAATGTTTACACCAGGAAACATTGGTTTGGCGGTGACTGTGTGATGTGCTTATAAAGAGCTTGTAAGAGGAAAAACTTGACATGGATGAGTTTTTAAAGAATACAAAGATGCGAGATTTGGGGGAAAATCAGTGAAAAAATTCAAAGTCAGTCCTTATGTACAATCAAAAAAAAAATGATAGGTGAGATGCAATTCATGTGGAATTCACAGGGCTTATAGATATGCAATCTGACAAAGTGAAAAAACCCATTCATCCAAGCAAAGATTATCTACATAACAAATCTTCTTGTCTTGTTCATCCATCAAAGTGAGAGTGGGTTAAGCGATGGCTGATTAGTCCAATCCGAACCCAGAATCAGACTGCCGACCTGGTGAAGAGGAGATACCATTGCATAACGCAATCTCAGTTGTTCGTAGGCTATTGCACCATCATGAACTTGTCTGCACCACGCCGAGAGATCACTGATGATGCTCTCTTGAGTTCTTGAGAGAGGCCTTGAGGGTATCTCTGAAACTCTTCTTTTGACCCCCAAGAGATCGCTTGCCATGATGTAGATCACCATAAACCATCTTCTTGGGTAATCATTTGTCGTACATGTGCACAACATGGCCAGCCCATCTGATTTGTTCATACATTACAAATACTTAGCTTTCTAGCAACGTGATCCTCAGTGTATACTCAATCTGTAGTCGTTTCACTGAGGACAGCTTTAGCACCTTTTGGCAGAAAGTAATTAGCTTCGTAAATCTCATAGATTAAAGACTAAATGCAGTTCATTGTAGTATTGGGACTTGTGATCACATCGGACCCAAAAAAAAGTTGTAAGAGTTATAATTATATAATTATATAATTATAATTAAACAAGTGCAATCCATATAATTGCTTTATCCTGGTTAGATTTGCGATGGTTTAAATAACTAATTTAATTCATTTCACCAAGTTCATTTAAGCAGTACTGCACAAGCAAGAGTGTGAGTATACTGAATACAGACACATATTCAGTATAACCGCATGATTGGGAGTGTATAATTTCGTTTAACAGTTCTATAAACAAATTGAGATGGACTAGTTGAGATTTCAGACACAAAGAAGAAGCTACACTAGCTTTATAGCACATCAACTACCTGGCTATCTAGCTCACATTGATTTGTACATTCGCGTTAAAGATGCTTCAGGTAAAATTGTCATACCCTTCTTCATTTTTATATTCACCTGAGAAGCTTTCATATATTAAGTCAAAAGTTACATTCCTGAAAAGTATCCTTTGCTTTGTCTGGTGATGATGATGCTAAGTTTGCTGTAGTAACTGTTTCTAAATAAGAAGTGTAGTTTTATGTGGTGAACACAGACAAGTCTGGTGATACATTTTACAGCATTTGGCAGGCATTCTTAAACAGAGTTTACTTCATTTATACATCTGAGCAGTCGAGGGTAAACGTCTTTGCTCATGGAGCAAGCATTGGCAGTGCAGGGGTTTAATCTCGGGCGGCTGTGGCTCAGTCGGTAGAGCGGGTTGTCCACTAGCCTGCTAATCGTGGGGTTGGTGGTTCGAATCCCGGCCCGGGTGATCCCATGCCGAAGTGTCCTTGGGCAAGACACTGAACCCTAAGTTGCCCCCGATGGCAAGCTAGCATCTTGCATGGAAGCACTGCTACCATTGGTGTATGAGTGTGCACTTGTAAGTCGCTTTGGATAAAAGCGTCTGCTAAATGAATAAATGTAAATGTAAACTCACGACCTTCTGAACAGTAGTCCAACTCCTTAACCACTGAGCTACCACTACCCTACAGTGTGCTACCACACAGTGAAGCATCCCAGTGCGGTTATATTAAATATACACACTCTTAGAACACTGCTTTTCTTTGTTTGACCAATCGTTATCAGTGGACATTTTCACTTAGGGGTGTACTCACTTTTGTTGCCAGCGGTTTAGACATTAATGTCTGTGTGTTGAGTTATTTTGAGGGAACAGCAAATTTACACTGTTACACAAGCTGGACACTCACTACTTTACATTGTAGCAAAGTGTCATTTCTTCAGTGTTGTCATATTAAAAGATATAATCAAATACTTACAAACATGTGAGGGATGTACTCACTTTTGTGAGATACTGTACATCCTCTCTGTGAACACCCCCCTCTCTCTGTTTTCTGGTTCCTGTGTTGGAACCTTGTTTCTTTGTTTCTCTGTTGACTGAAGTGCAGATGGATAAAGTCCATGCTCATACTTACAGTTAAATTTTGTTCTTTTTATGACTGTTCACAGTGTTTTTAGGCTACAGTAGTGCTTCTAAACTTTGTCAGTGTGAGGCCCCCTTGTATAGCATGCATCCTTTTATGGCCCCCAGAGTCGTCAAAATTTCGTTTATTTCACGCTTTTTTTATGTCCTCTATCTAAAAATGTATCCATTTTAAATAGTCTTAGGTTTTATCGGCATGTGGCTAACTGTAACAGGTAACAGACAGGTGAAATAAATAAATAAATACTGGGGTTTTCAATTTTCAATTGATTTTTTTTTTAACCTCCAAATAAAAGCACTGACATGTGTTTGTCTTTTGTCGATTATTTAATACCATTTTTGTGGAACTGCCACATTGATCACTCTATTCTTTAATAGAGAAAAAGGGATATTTACTCTCATTATGGAAATTCAATCAGCTGTGTAAATGGCCACATAAAGAGAGAAGGACGTGCAGTCTAATGAGTTTGCTTAAAACATACTACTTTTTTTTTTTTTTTTTGCCAATAATGAACTTAATATAGTGATGACCGGAGAGAGCAAAATTAGTGCCGTGTTTTTTCTCTGTCAGCGGTGAATTGCCAATGCACATTCAGAACTCATTTCTGCTTAAAGGCCCTTTAGACCAAATTTTATACAGCATCCACTTCAACTCGGCCGTGTCCCAAAAATGTCACTCTCCTCATTTATGCAGCAAAACCCTGGAGTTCTAACAATTTATGTTTGTTCCACATGTGCTTGGATTGGAAAGAATAGTGTTCAGGAGTCAATGTGTTGTATAAGCTTGATATGTTCCATTGGCAAACACTAGATAGTGCCCGAGACTTTTGAGCAGGACTTGCAGCATCTCTGTGTATAATAATAATAATTTAATTAATTTATCAATTTGTATAGCGCTTTTTTACAATGGTACATTGTCTCAAAGCAGCTTTACAGAAATATCATTTTACATTTTTACATTTACAAACGACTTACTAATGAGAGCACATTCACACACCAATGGTAGCAGAGCTGCCATGCAAGGTGCTAGCTTGCCATTGGGGGCAACTTAGGGTTCAGTGTCTTGCCCAAGGACACTTCGGCATGGGATCACCCGGGCCGGGATTCGAACCGCCAACCCCACGGTTAGTGGAGTAGTGGACAACCCGCTCTACCGACTGAGCCACAGCCGCCCCAAATTGCAAGAACACTGCCAAAATCCAGGATTGAACCAGGGACCTTTAGATCTTCAGTCTAACGCTCTCCCAACTGAGCTAATACGGCAACTGTATACAGTTCAACAGGACACAAGCGGAGGCGTTTAACCACTGCGCAGTAATGTGTCGTGTCCTTACACTCATTGCCACATGACATGATGTTGCACTGTTGCCAGGTGACAGGATGAAGCTGCCAGGCGCAGTTGAGGTCAGGGAGGGTCTTGTTGTTAAGGCGATGTACGCATTCGACCCTGCGTGACTGGAAGCCACTTCCACAGGACACAGTGCACATTCGCCATGGCGACATCCTCCAGTGAACATCGCACATTTCTGATGTGCAGTTCCTTACCAAGGCCGGTCTGAGAACAGAGAGTGTAAGTCAGAATGTGTATGTGATTCTGAGCAAAGGAGACATGTACTAGCCAGAGTGTGTGTGTGTGTATGTGTGTGTGTGTGTGTGTCTAAAAACAAACTTTTTTAGTTTCACTGCTTCACCACAGAACTTGCTGTTTCCCCTTTCTGTCTATTTACCACATAGGTGGACAATAATCGTCCACTTTATTAGGAACACCAGTACATTCATGCAGTTAACTAATCAGCCAATCATGTGGCAACAGTGCAATGCAAAATAAACTACTGTTAGAGATCAAGAGCTTCAGCTATTGTTAACATCATACATCAGAATGAAGAAAAAAATGTGATTTCTGTGACTTTAACTATAGCATGGTTTTTACCAGATGGGCTATTTTGAGTATTTCAGAAACTGCCGATCTCCTGGGATTTTCACACATGAAAATCTCTAGAGTTTACACAGGATGGTGCGAAAAACAAAACTTCCTGTGTTGTTGATGAGCAAAATCAGAGGAGAATGGCCACACTGGGTTGAGCTGACAGAATGTCTATAGTAACTCACTCTTTACAACCGTGGTAAGCAGAATGGCATCTCAGCCTGCACAAAACATTGAAACTTGAGCTGGATGGGTTACAACAGACTTCTGTCAGCCATGAACAGGAATCTGAGACCATCATGGACACAGACTCACAGACAATGGACAGATGAAGACTGGAATAAGACCAGGTGAATTTTTTTCCTAATTTCCAATGTCCAGTTTGGTTGAGTCTGTGTCCATGATGGCTTCAGATTCCTGTTCTTGGCTGACAGAAGTGGAACCTGCTGTTGTAGTCTATACAGCTCAAGGTTAGGTGTTTGGTGTATGCTGAGATGCTTTTCCGCTCACAACGTCTGTAAAGAGTGATTGTATTAGTTACTATATCCTTCCTGGCAGCGCGAACCAATCTGGCCATTTTCCGCTGACATTTGTTATTGTTTCCACCCACAGAACTGTCACTCAATCAATGTTTTGTTTTTCATTTTTGCACCATTCTGTGTAACCTCTAGAGACTGTTGTGAGATCAGCAGTTTCTGAAATACTCAGATCATCCCATCTGGCACCAAAAAGCATGCCAGGATTTAAGTCACAGAGATCACTTTTTCCCCTTCATTCTAATGTTTGATGTGAACATTAACTGAAGCTCTTGACCTGTATCTGCATGAGTTTTTACATTACTCTGCTGCCACATGATTGGCTGATCAGAATAATGCATGAATGTGCAGGTGTACATGTGTTCCTTATAAAGTGGATGGTGAATGTACATTCTCTTGACGTAAATATCAGTTTACGTGAAAAGTGATGTACACTTTCTCTTCATAAATGAAGCCATGTGAGGAACACAGCGTGAAACACTGGAGGATCATTAAACTTAAAAAAGAGAAACTGTCCAGTCCAAATGAACAAAGCTTCTTTACCACATTTGTAACTTTATTGAACAAAATGACAATGACCAACTGAACTAATTACATAAGATTTTTTCACCCCACAAATAAATGTAAATATATACATTCATATTCATACAAATGACACTGCTTTAGGCACTTTTAACAATCAAGTGGAAATTTAGAAAAATCTGTTAAATAATTTTACCCCAGAAATGTTTAGATATAAATGCAGACCCTGCATGAAGAGTATTTACAAATAACAAAGAATTTATGTTCATTTTCATATCTTAAGGTTGATACAACTTATATAAAATCTTTTTAGTCCAGCCATTCTAATATTTGGCAACACTTTGGTCGAACGGATCAATACGGTTCACATGACCTACAGTACACAGCACTTCAGAAACTGGTTCTACAGAGAAACTAAACATGTATGAGGACATGAAGATTCAGAGTTTGTTGACAAAATAACCAGAAGCTGACAAATAAAAGCGCTTTTTTCCCCCTTTATACAGGAGTGTAATACCTCAGAAGTCATTTGTGTGGTGGTTTAGGAAACCCGTTGGAGCTGAATACAAGGGTTTTATGCTATCCAGCTCAAGCATAATCCTAATCAGTTCATTTTATAATCAGATTTTGGCTGACAAGAAAATAAACCTTTTTTTAGAAATGTCTGGAATGAACTAAAAATAATAGACTTGAGTTAATTGTACCATGTGAATGTTATATATATGTGTGTGTGTGTGTGTGTGTGTGTGTGTGTGTGTGTGTGTGTAATGATGTTGTGGTCAAGTGTCCTTCACGTAAAAAGCATTACCCAACATTCTGTTACCTGACCGACGGTAAAACCTACAGTACACAGGAAACTGAGTATTTGTTTAAAAATCTTTTGATCACAAAGTATGGAAAAATGTGCATTAGAGTAAAAATGAGTAAAATGACAGATAAAGACAGAAATGACACTTTACAGAGTAGGAGTAATCTGTATAAGTAATCTGAGTAAAGAATCTGCATTTACAGAAATTAGTGTAACTTCTGTTTCTGTATTTAATAGTAAATTCAGTAAAATCCCTCTGCATGTACTGTAATAATTCATTAAGATTTGCAGCCTTCCTGCACATCAAGATGTCCTGAAAACACACACATCATAGAAATATCTAGAAATAACTCTTACACAATTTACAACATATAAATACTCTCATCAGATTCAAGAAAAATGACATCTGAAAATGTCTTGCCAATATTTCGCTCGAATAATGACAAGCTGCTCTTTAAACCTTCTACTGTTATGTGAAACACACCAGTTCTTTGTGAACATTTCCTATGTATCCAAAATTTGACATTTTGTATTATCTCAAGTTTTATACCGCTAAAATTGTAGACTTTTTTTTTTATTCTCCCCAAAAATCTTTATCCAACCCAATATTATTTTAGCCTAACCTGTTTTCTGAATTCAGCTCAACTGAGCTGTCTTTTATTTCAACACCATTTAGTTTTCATTTTTTGTTGTAAAATGCTCTTTAGTATTTGTATTTGGTCTTTATGTCATTAAAAAATAAACGTGTAATATTCACAAAAAATAAGTCTT
Source organism: Noturus placidus (assembly GCA_022414735.1). Classification (NCBI taxonomy): domain Eukaryota; kingdom Metazoa; phylum Chordata; class Actinopteri; order Siluriformes; family Ictaluridae; genus Noturus; species Noturus placidus. The sequence goes on along the minus strand of JAFFST010050828.1, from coordinate 195,007 downwards.
TTTGGCCAAAGACTACAATACAAAAATTCCAGTACAAGCATACATGGGTTAAGAAAACAAAAGTTTACTGTAAGGGAGTCGCAGCATTTATCACTGTTGTTTCTGCTCAGTTACGCTACTGAAATAAAATCGATCATTCCTGAATAAATTATGTCCGTTCTGCTGTCATCCATCCATCCATCCGTCCGTCCTTCCATCCGGCAGGCATCAGGTTCAGTCTTTATAGTGGTGGTAGATTATGGGATTTTAATATGACACAAGTCTTATGTAAAGTCTTCACAGAGCATGTTTTACAGCGATGTGTTGTGGTATTTGTCGTGGGCTACAGCATGCTCGGTTCTATAAGTTCATGTTTGATGGGAAAATGAGGGAAATTGTGTGTGCTTCCATGTGCATCCTTACTGCACTGCTGTCCTGATGTCTGTTAGTGTCCTCGCACACTATTGTCCCCAGCCACCCACTGTATGATGATGGAGGTAATGCTCATCACCATGAAGATAAAGCCCAGAGTTGCAAACATCGCTGCCTGAAGGACAAAAACATAGAAACAAATCGTCAGATTAATCGACTATCAAAATTGTTAATTGCAGCCCTAATTGTGATACACATAGTGCATCATAGAAATGTCCTCAAGTATCGTGATATGATCTTTTTTGTCATATCGCCCAGCCCGAATTATAGCATATGGCAAGAATCCAATTAAGTTAAAAATTTGTCTGTTGTAAAATAACAATAATCTCTGTAAAATGTGTGCGTCTGACCTACACAGAATGTACATGAACTACATAATGTTACGTTCCCGCCGGCAGATGGTGCTGCAGAGAGCATGCGTGCACGAGACTCTTATATAAGTACACGCACATTCTGTTTGTTTTGGTTTTCCCTCTGTTTAAGCATTGGTTGATTTTCGAGGGTGTAATGGTAAATGGCGCACTTATATAGCTTTTTTATCCAAAGCGCTTTACACTGTGTCTCATTCACCCATTCACACACACACTCATATACCAACAGTAGCAGGGCTGCCATGCAAGGTGCTAACTTGCCATTGGGAGCAATTTGGGGTTCAGCGTCTTGCCCAAGGACACTTCAGCATGTGGAGTCATGCGGGCTGGGAATCGAACCACCAACCTTACGATTAGTGAACAACCTGCTCTACCAACAGAGCCACAGCCGCCCCGTGTCTTAAGTTAATCCAGGTGTCTATGTTTCAGTCTGATTATGCTTGTTATTTAAACCCCTCTTGTTGCTAGACATGTAGCGCAGTATTATTTGTATGTGTTAACATAGTAGGGAATATGTTTAGCACGCTAGTGGTCTTAGCTTCATGTTTGTTCTCGTTCCTTGCCTAGACTTTAAGTTCCATGTTTAACCCAGTTAACTTTGTCCAGTGTAGACAGTGTTTCCTTGTTTATTGATCCAAGATTCAAAGAAAGACATTGACCTGCATCTGCTCCCGCCTCACCTCCCTGTATCATTACACATAAACATTCACCATTCATGTTCCATCCGTGTTGTCCTGGGTAGAACTAAGTAGTATAGTGTGTATATAGTATATATGGAAGTATAGTATATTTACCTGGATCTTTGGCCGAGATTTCAGTGGCTCCTGTTCTTCGGGTATGATGCGGATGTAGAATATTGCGGGCAGTATGAAAATAAGACTGGGTGCTGATGTGGCTCCTGGGAGTAAAAAGTTTTACGTTGTGTTAGCCTAATGTAATAATTATCATTATTACAAGTTTTAAATCATTCACTATGTTAACAGCCTTTAAACACAGCTGTTTTACATGCTGGAGGAGCTCACCGATGACACCAAAGATGTCTCTGATGTCAGGAACGAAGACGACTAGTATGTTCACGAGGGTGAGGAGAACCACAGCGATGGCGATGTGGCGAGCCCAGTGGAAAGGTTTATTGGGGAACAGCAGCTGCTGCACAGCACGACGGATCTGAACACACACACACACACAAACAGAATACACACTGTTTAACAAAAAGAAATGACAGAATTCTCTCACTTTTAAAGCATTCTGAACTATAAAAGATTTAGCAACTAAAAAGGCACATGTGTGTACAAGTATTTAGACCTTTGTGGAAACAAAAAGGGTCAAATCATAATGACAAGATGTTTAACGTATGCAAAAAACAGTGCTTTTCAGCACAAAAAAAAAAGATCCATTTGATTATGCTTTGGTGAAGACTAAGGCTGCGTCCGAAATCGTGTACTGTGACAGTATGTACTGTATTGAAGTCGATGCAGTATGTACTGCACGGCTGTTGAAACAGTACATACTAATTACTATGTGTGTGTATTATGACTACAATCCCGGGAATACTACATCTGCCATGTTGGCATTGTCATGTGACCATCGACATCATCATAACCACAAAAATCTTAAAGGGACCACCAGATTAAAGCAACTGCATTAATGGAAAAATCAGTGAGCTGAATTAGTAATGTAATGTGGGCAGTGTTAACAGGCTGAGGAGTGTTAACAGGCTGTTAACAGGCTGAGGTAAACTCGTTGCCGTTAGTTCGGCCAGCTAAGGCATGATTGAGATAAAAAAAAGTTTCAAATGCTGTGAACAAGTTAACAGTTTATTCAGGTATTGTTAAACAAGTCCTGTTTAAACAAGGTTTAATACTTAAAAAGAGCCGATTTTTTTTCTGAGCTCGCCCGCACCAGATGAGCTCTTATGGGAATTTTTGGCTGGCGTAGTGTCCATCGGTTACATACTGCAAAATCTCGCCAGAAGCAGTACGGCTTCCGGGTATTTCTAGCCTAGTGTTTCTCCTGTATGTTTCTCGCCTACTGAGAATTCGGACACACTAACCCTTTGCCGTACAGCTTTTCGACTACTGTGTAGTAGGGTAGTACGCGATTTTGGATGCATCCATAGTTAACTAGTTACAATAATCAATATGTCAATGGAAGGTCCTCACAATGATAGAAAAACTGATGTGTGAGTATGTGTCTGTTTGTGTGTGTGTGTGTGTGTGTGCGCGCGTGCGTGCGTGTGTGTGTGTGTGTCTATTTTACCGGGAAGAGAACGACAGGCACAGTGAGGGTGACAGCCACCAGCACTGCCAGGCGCACACACAGCATCAGTGTGTCATCAGTGCTGTAACTCTTCAGGAGTTCATCATTCACAGCACCTACACACACACAATGGTCCCAGAGTGTATACAGCACATTTAGAGTCTATAGTCAAGCATAAACCCTGAATATAATTTAATCTTACACTACTAGCACATGCTTACCATAGAAAGTGAGGTAGCCAAAGATGGCAGTTAGTAAGTACATGATAAACATGGCCAGTATGGAGATGTTAGCCACATTCTGCATGCGTTTCTTAGATGGACTAGTGTAGATCAACGACATAATATGCACACACACACACACACACACACACACACACACACACACACACACACACACACACACACACACACACAAAATCAAAGGCATTCATTAGCAACCAACATAATATAATCCCTTGACTGTTTAAAACAAATAACAGGTAACACTTTACATTAAGGTTCCCTTAAGTTACATTATTTAACACTTCATTTAACAAGAACATGCCAGGCAATTCATTAATGTTCATTCCAACCATAAATAAAATGAAGCCCACAATGATCAACACGACCAATTAGCACCATAACTAAGCAGTTTGTTAACTGGAAAAATTCAGAGCTGAGCCTAAAGCAACCTTCAATATTTACATCTGGAGACCAGAGTTCAGTAACTTATTAGCATTTTGCAATATGCTGTAATTTATTTTTAGCTCATTTTGTGGACTTGTGTTTAATCATGGATTGTAAAAACATTCAGTGCAGGTATATTTCTTTAACATTTAAACAAAGGGCAGTTAATACACGTTGTAACTTGCTTTGTTAACATTATTTATGGTTTATTAATATTAGGTTTAACACTTGCTAATGTTAAGTAAGGCCTTACATAAAGCTAGGCAAGAGAACCTTATTGTAAAGCATTATTAAATGCATGTCTTAAGTGAACTGTTAAGTAGTTCGTGTGTGTATAATTAAAGACTTACTTTTTCAGTTCCGTGTAGATGGGCAGAACTTCAGGGTGACACACAAAAGCAAAAGCCAGGATAGGAATGGTATATGCAGACTGCATAACACAATATAAACAGGTCATCAGCTTCAACAACTACTGCTACCACAATTATAACTACTACTACTACTATTACTGCTATCACAACTATAATTACTACTACTACTACTACTGCTACCAAAACTATTACTACTACTACTAATATTACTACTACTGCTACTACTATCACGATTATAAATACTACTATTACTGCTACCATGACTATAATTACTATTACAACTATTACTGCTACCACAACTATTACTACTACTACCACTACTATTACTACTATTACTGCTACCACAACTACACCAACTACTACTATCACTACCATGACTACTACCACTACTCCAACTACTACTACAACTATTACTACTACCACAACAATAACTACTACTACTACTACCATGACCACTATTACTACTACAACTTCTACTATTACCACTACTACTAGTACTACCACTACTACTACCACTAATTAGTGGTCAACCAATTGATTAGTTTATTGAATTAATTGGCACCAATAACCGATTGCTGGAACTATGTGTTATCAGCAAAAATCCACACAGCTGAGAAGGGTCCGCAGTCATTATACAGCATGAGAGCGACCTCTAGAGGCAATGTCATGGACACTGACAAAGTGTTTTTTTTTGGATGTCTCTATT
>JAFFST010050828.1:150085-163387 GCA_022414735.1 Noturus placidus | reverse complement strand
TGAGCAATAATGGTATATATATAACTTGGACGTTCAATGTCCGCAAATTAAGGGACCGTCTCTAAAGTTACATATGACATTGGAATACATGGTTCTAACATCAATAGCATTTGAAGGGAATGACGTAGTCACAATACCTATAGTGACGTGTTCATCTAGGTGTCAGCTATGACGCTCGTTGCCATAGTGACGCAGCGATTATATAAACGCTCTGCTACTCAGACGGTTAACCAAAATAGCGTTGTTTCCTCAGACTTTTTATTATTTCGAAGACTTTATTGTAAACAAACAAACATGAACATGATTACACCTATTGAATCTTTGGTCAAGTACAACAACCCGGAGCTGGTGAGCAAGAAAACCGAGAACTCATCTAAGGTAACGCTGACTAGCTGCAATCTTTGTTAGTTCAATATAACTAGAGATAAATATGCTAATTGCATTTCCATATGAGACTAACTTTAACCCGTAAGAACCCGGACCCGTTTCTCCTTATGGGAAACTATGGGGGATATGAAACCGACCATATGGACCACATAGAACACATTTCTGAAATTCTTTTTGAACTCCAACCTCTCCTTGTAAAAGATCTGTAACGTGATGTGTATGTCACGTGACGTTGGGCGTTTATAGTAAATGTTTGATGTTACATGTATGTTACATTGGGCGTTTATTCCTCAACTGGAAAAAAAAACCCTTAATAACACAGATTTTCCTGTTTATTTGCTTTTCCACAACATATATCAAAATGATTAATTTGCCGGGTAGGGATAACAAAACATCTTTTTCAGAAATAATTCAGCTTTTCCACAACATATTTCAAAACTACATAAATGTGACCATTAGATTTAACAACAACAATTTTTCAGAGTTGACACTGGTTTCCCTTTTTATTAGCTTTTCCACAACATGTCTCAAAACTATAACTTTTATGGTTATAGTTATGCAGTAATACAATAACTTAATTTTACAAAAAAAAAAAAAAGCCTTTTTACTTGCATTTCCATAACATATATCAAAATGATACCTTTTCAGGGAAGGTTTGACCACAAATTAAAACATTAAAATGTACAAACTGAATAAAAAAAATAAATAAATACCTCACACGGGAGGTCTTCTCAATAAGCTAAACATGTAAATACTGTAACAACATTGTAAAAACATGTACCTTGTGCGATGAAACTGTAAAAAAAAAATTAATAAATTAAACAATCAGACGAAACAATTTTTGCACCATGTTAATTAATGTGACAAAGACGTCACATCACAGTTTCACCTACTTTTTTAAGGTTAACAGCCCGATGTGACTTACATGTCACGACGATATTTTCATAACTTTTCTATAAATTTGTTCAAGAAATGTGATAAAAACAAGTTAAATGTATTATAGGACATGTTCTTAAAACATTACAATTGTTAAATGGGTTGAAACATGCTTTTAGTAACAAAAACAAGCCTTTTAAAAAAATGACTGACACTGCAAGATGTGCCAACCAGGCAGACTGCCAATTTGGAAATGATGTCATACCTAACCTGGATGGTCAGTAGATGTCACTTAGGGATTTTCTGAGTTAGAAGTCAGGGATAAAGCTTTAAAAGGACCTTTCCAGATCATTCCAGTATTTGTGACAACTTTCACCATGGGTTAAGCAATATCAGGCAGTTCTGTTTAGTTGCTGTTGATGACAGCTGACTACTGTGTTATTTTATTCATGGTAACAAATTTGTAATTTAGCTGAAACCAACCAGCAATCTTTCCCCTTTATAACACTGAAAATTTCTCACTTCCAACATAAGGCTTGGTCTCTGAAGGCGAGTTCCCAGCAGCCCGCCATCTCTGATCCACTTCCACCTCCACCCAAACCCAAAAGCCCTTCATCTAATGCCATGAAACAGCAAACAGAGGATATTCTTAATTCCATCCTACCACTAAGGTAAGACCGTCCTGCTTTTCCATAGTTGTACTAATTATACAGTATGTGCCACTGTATGAGTGCTTACGTGTGAACTTATGTGTTGCAGGGAATGGATGGAGAATAATCAGCAGTGGGTACAGCATGTGTCCAGCATGCAATGCAGCCGGTCAGACATCAAACATCTGGAAGAGACACTGGATCTCAAACTGCAGCAGAGACAGGCCAGAAATACGGGCATTTGCCCTGCCCGCAGAGAGCTCTACACACAGTGCTTTGGTAAGTTAACGGGAGGGCTCATTCTAACATGATTGCATAATCTGAATTATTGGTAAATTATTCGTAACAAACGGGAGACACAGTCCATTATCAGTGCTAACACATCAACGAAAAAATGTTTTTGGTGTAATCGTTAAGGGTTTTTTGTTTGTTTTTGCTTTCATGAAATCTGCAGCTTCTTGACACAACTGGGTTGTGAAAAAAACAGCAACATCTTACACATTTCTAATATACACCAATTTCTTATTCATTTAGATGAGCTCATCAGACAAGTTACGATCAACTGTGCTGAGAGAGGAGTGCTGCTTTTACGAGTGAGAGATGAGATTCGCATGACCATTGCTGCCTATCAGACCCTGTATGAGAGCAGTGTGGCCTTAGGCATGAAGAAGGCTCTACAGGCTGAGCAACAGAAGAAAGGCATTGAGAAAAAGGTATTCACTTCTATTCATCCCTGTTTCTCTAACTTTCACTTTTAAAAACCATAGAGCATCTTTAATCGAAATTGTAACTTGGGCAGATTTCAGAATTGGAGAATCAGAAGCGGGAACTGGTAAGACAGTTAAATGAGCAGAAGGCAAAATGTGAGGAAATTGAGAGACGAGAAAATGACCGGCGACAGTTTCAAGAGAAGAAGAACACTGATGAGATCCAGTTTCTCACCCGCACCAACCGCCAACTGAAGGTACGCCTTCTATAAGCCAAAAATTACCATTAAGACAAACGGCTGAGACACTGACATTTTCATCTAAAAATACTTCCTTATCTCCTTTTTTTTAGGCGCAGCTGAGGGCAATCCTTGCCCCAAAGTAGCTATAATAGACACTTTCACACACAAAGACTTGCAAAGTAGGCTGATGGGCATGTCTAAAGTGTTAGGCTATAAACGAACTGCATGACGGTGGCATGACTTCAACGTCACCACCACTAAGCTTCCGACAACTCTTTCAATCTTTATTTTTTAAAAACAATTGGAAAATACTATAAATTGATAAATCTACAAGTTTGAAAGTTTGAGTTGCAAGAGTGTGAGTATAAACACAGAGAGGCTGTAGTAGATGTAGAGGGTATGTAAACTTTTGAACGGTGTAATTTTGATAAATCCAGTTATTATCTTGTCTTCTGGACTATATGTAAACGTCTGTTGTGTGAAATAGTTTATTCACGAAAAGACTAAATAAAAATCAACATTGGATTTTTATGATTCCTCTTATTTTGTTAACAGTATTAAGATTTAGCAGATTCTGCAAGGGGTGTGCAAACTTTTGAGCACAACTCTATGCATGTATGTACAGTATCTCACAAAAGTGAGTACACCCCTCACATTTTGGTAAATATTTGATTATATTTTTTGTACTTTTGAAGTGACCTTGTCGAAGAATAAATGTTTGAGATTGTCTGATTGCCTCACTGTCATGATGTTTTCTTCAAAATAAGAACTAGCAGGATTTTTAAGCAGAGAGCTGCTTAAGCGTTGTTCAGTTCAAGCTTTTCATTTCTTACACAACACTTAGAGTGGGGGGGGGGTAAGTATTGGATGCGTCAACATTTTTTCAGTAAATATATTTCCAATGAGGTTGTTCACATGAAATTTTCAACAGACTTTGGTATTAACTCAAGAAATCCACACATGTAAAGAATTCACAACATTAAAGTCCATAAATAAAGTTATGTGTAATAAAGTGGAATGACACAGGAAAAAAGTATTGAACACACTAACTGGAATGTATTTAGTGGAGAAGCCTTTGTTTGTAATGACAGCTTCAAGATGCTTTCTGTATGAAGACATTAATTGGCCACAGTATTCAGGTGTGATTTTGGCTCATTCTTATAAACATATTGTCTTTAACAGCCCCACACCACGATGCTTCCACATCTAAACTTCACTGCTGGTATAGTGTTTTAAGGGTGATTTAAGTGCAGTCATTTCATCTCCAAACATGGTGTGTAGTATGACAGCTAAAACGTTGCCTGGTTCCTTGCCTTTTTCTTAGCATGTTCAATACTTTTGTCCATCCACTTTATGACACACAACTTTATATATGGACTTTAATGTTGTGAATTCTTTATATTTCCGGATTTCTTGAATTAATACTGATGTCTCGTGAAAATTTCATGTGAACAGCCTCATTAATATGGAGTTCCCTCTTCTCATACTAGGGTGATTGGAATGTCCAAAGTGTCTGTAGGGTATGAATGGGTGTGTGATTGTGCCCGATGCGCCCTTGGATAGACTCCAGGTTCCCCAAGACCCTGTAGGATAAGCAGTATAGAAAATTGATGGATGGATGGATGGATGGATAGATGTTTCCTAGGATGACCATCTACATGAGTCCGTGCCAGAAGATGACCAGATACAGATAGGTGTTGCAGTTTAGTGTTCACATATTCCTCATATGTGTATGTCCACGTGCACTTGTAGGTGGATGAAATGGATGCACTCCTGAAGGCGAGGGAAGCTCGTGAAGATCTTTAATGAAAACTCATGTCATGTCAGACTTCTACATTTCTTTTTCAGGAAACCCTGAAGATGCTCTATAATATCAACAATAAGAAGAGGAATGAGAAACAGAAAAGAAAGAATTAATAAACACAAAGAATTGATAAAGAATTAATAAATACTTTTATAAAGAATTAATAAACATAAATAATGAATATCCATCCTGCCTTCATGCCAAGACCAAAGTCGTTGAGTTACTCCTACGCGAGATGCTTTTCGCTGACGACGCAGCCCTGATCTCACATATGAAGGAAGGATTGCAGCAGCTTTTCAGTCGCCTCTCCCATGCCTGCAAGGAGTTTGGACTGACCATTAGCCTCAAAAAGAGCAATGTCATTGCTCAGGGCACAGACCATCCTCCCAGCATTGCCATAGATGGACGCACCCTCGAGGTTGTGGAGAGCTTCACCTACCTCGGTCGACTATATCCTGTTCATTCTCCACCGATGCAGAGGTAAATCGTAGGATTGCCAAGGCTGCAGGAGTTATGGCCAGACTAAATCACAGGGTGTGGCAAAACTCCAACCTTACTGTGAAAACCAAGCTGTGTGTTTACCAGGCCTGTGTTTTAAGCATACTCCTCTACAGTAGTGAGACTTGGACAACCTATGCTAGGCATGAGAGGAAGCTCAACAGCTTTCACCTGAGGTGCCTGCGACGCATCCTCCTTGTACAGTGGCAGGACAGGGTACCCGATACGGAAGTTCCTGTATGTATTTGAGCAACGTGACATCTCCAAGTATGCTCTCCAATGTCCACTTCATATATCAGTGGTCCAGCTCTCATGGCTATCCGCCCAGGTGTCCACTTGTTCTCTTTATAATCACGTGCTAAAACTTGCTGTCCAACATCAAAACTCCTTGCTGCTTTACTTGTCAACTTGCTGAACTGTTTATTCTGCACTTCCTGCCGCAAGTTAGTATTTAGAAGGTCAAAGCGAGATCTCAGTTGTATGTTCATGAACAGCAGTGCAGGCACAGAGTTCCGGAATACAAAAATGAAGTTGTTCACCTTATGTTGCAGAGGAATGACCTCTTTCTCCATGGCTTTAATGGACTTTTTGAATGTTTGGACAAAACGTTCATTTGAGCTCGGGTGGTGTGGTGCTGATTTGAAGTGTTTAATCCCATTTCTCTTCATGAAAAGTCTGAATTTGTTGGCAGTATACTGTGGTCCGTTGTCACTCACAATTTTCTCAGGTATGCCGTTTCTGGAGAAGATACTCCTCAAAACAGAAATAGCCTTTTCTGAGGTGGTAGATTTCATTGGTATGACCTTGGGCCACTTTGAATGAGTGTCCACAGCAATTAGAAACATGGAATTCATGAATGGCCCGTCAAAGTCAATATGTACCCTTTGCCATGGTGCAGACGTCCACTCCCACGGATGTAAGGGTGCCTGAGAAGGTACATTTTGAATGTTATGACATCCTGAACAGGATTTTGTGAGATCCTCGATCTGTCTGTCTATTCCCGGTCACCACACGTAGCTATGAGTGAGGCTTTTCATCTTGACTGTACCCAGGTGACCCTCGTGTTGGTTCTCCAACACTCTAGTAAGGAGCTTAGCGGGTATTATAACGTGAGAGCTACACATCAGAGTCCCTTGGCACACAGACAGTTGCTCACGTCTCACTGAAAACTCTGGGAACATAACATTTCCATGAGCTGGCCAACCCTGTATGGTGAGGTCATACACTTTTGACAGTGTCAGGTCTTCCGCGTTTCTTTTCGTATCTCTGCGTTTCTTACCGGCAGCTGGTCCACCAGTGCTGTGTGGAACACTTCCTCTGGATCCTGAGTGGAAGGCTTTTCTTCTTCAGTTGTAGACAGTGGAAGGCATGACAAAGCATCAGCATTACTGCATCTTGGTACCTTTAAACTCTATGTTGTAAGAATGGGCTCCCAAGAAAAGTGCCCAACATGTAACCATGTGGCTGACATCACCGGAATTCCCTTCCTGGGGTTGAAGATGGACACAAGGGGCTAGTGATCTGTCACTAAGATTAACTTTTGGCTATAAAGATAGAGATGGAACTTATTTATGCCCCATACTAGACTTAGGGCCTCTCGATCGATCTGTGCATAATTGCATTCTGCACTCGTCAATGATCTTGAAGCGAACGCAATTGGACACTCAGACCCATCATCCATAGTGTGCAATAAAACGGCACCAATGCCATATGGAGACACATCACATGCAAGTCTGATGGGTCGTGATGGGTCATAGTGGGTAAGGAGTTCATCTGAGGTTCAGTCTTTTTGTCTCTTTGAATGCTTTCTCTGACCACTCCCATTTTGTTGCTGTCTGTAACAGTGCATTGAGTGGGTGTAGCACTGTAGCAAGATTTGGGAGAAATTTGTGAGAATAGTTTACTAGGCTCAAATATGATCTAAGTTTTGACATGTTTTCCGGTCTAGGTGCCTGCAGCACAGCTTCAACCATCTCCTGTGATTTGTGTAAACCATGTTTGTCGATGACATGGCCACAATATGAGATTTCACTCTTGAAAAATCTTCTCTTTCTTTGCCCTTAGACCATACTCGTTTAGACTGGTAAGCATTTTGCTGAGGTTTTGGAGATGTTCTTCATCATTCTTGCCTGTCACAATTATGTCATCAAGATAACACTATGTCCCTGGTATATCTTGAAAGACCTGATCCATTGCTCTTTGCCAAATGGCTGGAGCCGATACCACACCGAACACTAGATGATTGTACTGGTACAGTCGCTTATGAGTGTTAATGGTTAGGTACTTCCTGCTTCACTCCTCAACTTCAATTTGGAGATATGCCTGTCACAAGTCACCCTTTGAAAACAGAGATGATAAAATATCTTCAATTCGTGGCAGGGGGTTCTGCACAGTGTGCAGTACAGGGTTAATGCTCACTTTGAAGTCCCCACATATGCGAACACCTCCACCTTTCCCTTTCTTGATTATCGGCACGATGGGTGTAGCCCAATCACTCCAGTCAACCTTGGAGAGAATGGCAGATGCCTCCATGCTTTGAAGTTCAGCATCTACTTTAGGACGTCATGCATAGGGCACTAGACGTGCTTTATGAAATCTCGCCGTCGCTGTTTGTTTCATTCAATTTTCGCCTTCATGCCTTTAAGTTTACCAATGCCCTTTTCAAACACTTTTGCATTAGCATTCAGGAGCTGTGACAATCTTTGGTTAGAGTTACAGTTTATGCTGTTAAGACCTGTTGATATATTGAAGGCTTTGATGGTATGCCAGTCAAGCTGGATCTTTATCAATCACTCCTGTCCAGAAAGAGCTGGCCCTCCACCTTTCAACACATAAAGCTCCAGCTGCTGTGTTTTACCCCCATATGTGACATCTATCTTCAGTTTGCCTTCAGGAGACACCTTTTCGCCTGTGTACGTCTTTAACATGACTGAGGTCTTTTCTAACGGTAGCGTGAAAAACAGTCTGTGTAGACAGCTTCAGAAATTCCAGACAAAGCTGAGCCTGTATCCAGCTCCATTTTCAGTTTTACACCAGACACATTTGTTGTTATCCATATTATTTTCCTGTCTGTGTCAGTCATGTTATACAGGTCTAGGCATGACAGATCATCTTCGTCAGAGCCTGTGCCCTCTGATATGTTTTCACATTCAGACACTTTGTGCACTTGTTTAGTTTTGTTTTTTGAAACCTTTGTCTTTACCTGGTTTTCCTTGTTTGCACAGTCTTTCTATGTGTCCTTGTCTGTGACACTTTCTACAGACTTTTTCACCACTTAGGGACATTTTGTGCATTTCATTTTCTACACTCTTCTTTTGTAACTCCGGTGCATCCTTGGCTGCTGTTTCCATTGAAATGGCAATGGCCACTCTTTCTAAATCCAGGTCTTTTTCTGACAATAGCCTCTTCTGTGTGCTTGAACAATGCATGCCACATACCAGCCTGTCCCTTAATGTATCAGAAAGTCCCTCTTTGAAGTCACAATGCTGTGAAAGTTTGCGTAGTTCTGCCATGTATTCAGAAATGCTCTCCTCCCTTGACTGGTATCTTTTGTGAAATCTGAATCTTTCCCCTATCACTAGTGGTTTGGGGTTAAAGTGACCTTGTAAGATGTCAACAATTTGTTTGAATGTCTTGCTTGTTGGCTTTGCAGTGGTTACTAGGTTGCGTATAAGATTGTATTTTTAGCCCCCATGAGACTAAGGAGTACAGAAACTTTCTTCTCTGCATCCACATCGTTTGCTTCACAATACAGTTCAACCCTTTCAATATACGCCTCCCAGTCTTCATTAGCGCTGTCGAACTCATCTATTTTCCCGACAAATGCCATTGTGTTATTTCCACTTTAGCTTTTTAGTGTCTTTTACTGTGTGCCATGCATAGTTAACGTTATTCACGCAACCCTTTCGCTAGCAGTGACTGCCTGCCATGATTCACTGTTCCTCTCCTCTTTTCCTCCAGAGACAATCTGGTATCTGATAACTGTGTATCCAGTGATATTCAGGTTCGTAATTTCCTCGTCGACAATTTGTTGTGTTAGACTACAACTTAAGAAAAATAAAGGAGACACTCAGAGGTAAAGTTAACTCGTGTATTAACCAGAGCAAGAGCAAACAACAATCAATGCGCATTGCTAATTACCGATCAAAAGTCAATTCTAAGGGGAATGATTCCACTTAAAGAAATAGGTCCACTCTATACACTACAAACATCACACTGTTTTTCTCAAGAATGCAATCAACCAGTATTCATAATAATTTCATAAACAAAAAATGGTTTCCCCACATTAATGTACATACAGTACCTCACAAAAGTGAGTACACCCCTCACATTTTTGTAAATATTTGATTATATCTTTTCATGTGACAACACTGAAGAAACGACACTTTGCTACAATGTAAAGTAGTGAGTGTACAGCTTGTGTAACAGTGTAAATTTGCTGTCCCTCAAAATAACTCCACACACAGCCATTAATGTCTAAACCACTGCCAACAAAAGTGAGTACACCCCTAAGTGAAAATGTCCAAATTAGGCCCAATTAGCCATTTTCCATTAGTTTATTGTTTTGCCATGTCAACTTTATTGATGAGTTCTTCTGTGATGGAGATTTTCAGAACTGTGGAAAAAGAACATTATAAAATGAATAATAGTGAGTCATTCTCTGTTCTGGGCTTTAGAGAGAAATGGTGTAATGGATGGATGGTGCATTGAATAAAGTGCATTTAGGAAGTTCTGATTCGATTTCAGATCCTCCTCTTATACGTCTCCATATCTCACATCCCCTGTCCCAAACCAGACCACGGAAATACAGCTGTGACCAAACAAATGGTTTGATCGCTTGGCTCTTTTGCTTCTTTTGCCTTCTGTAGGTGCTTTTCTGTTCTTATTTCTGTTCTTAAAATTGTGCGTCATAATAAGGGACGCCAACCTTCTTTATCTTCTGCGGACGGTTGATTCTTCTTTTTTGTGGAGGTTTAAAGCAAAAAGACAAGCAAGAGAAAATATTTATGGTTATGATTTGTTTTGATGAAGACCAGAAACATTCTCTGCACACATATAATATTAATACTTCATATAATATTAAACTTCCGGTTATGTCGTGTACGTCGGCAAAACGTACAAGATCCTGAGCAGGACTTAAGTTCCGTTTTGTCGGTACCTTCTCCGCCATCTGGTGGTGGAGTCAAGAATTGTTGATGAAGCTGTCAGGCACTTGAAAATAGACCACATGTTCCCAAACCTTGGTAGTTGAGTACGCTTTTTTTTTTAGTGTTTTAATGTTTCCCCTGCTCTATCACACCTACATTAACTCAGGAAGCAGCGTTAATTAGCTTAGTTCAGTGGTTCTCAAACTTTTCCAGGGCAAGGCCCTCAAATGGCATTAACATTTGTCCGAGGCCCCCCTTTTGCAAGATGCCTTTAAATACATTATAAATACAGACTTCTGAATATATCTCCCTTTTATTAATAATTACATCTTACATATTTACATTACATTAGGAATTGATTGTGTGTGTGTGTGTGTGTGTGTGTGTGTGTGTGTGTGTGTGTGTGTGTGTGTGTGGTTGTCTGAGAGTGAGTTTATTTTTCACACCAAATTGTTGAGGCCCCCCTGGCGCCCCCTGGCTGCCCCCACTTTGAAAACCACTGGCTTAGTTGACTCAGGTGTGTTGTGAGCTTGGGAAACATTACAATGTGTAGGACAGGGGTTACTCCAGGACCTGTGCAGGACGCTGTGTGTGAACACATTACGTTCCCTGCTGAAAAATCCAGCTTGGATTTACCAACTGCCAGCACTGGATACACACACGAAGCTGGTTAAACTGGTAGACTTTCTTTGCCAGATGGTTTTCCCCCCAGATTATTTTGCTACTTGATTAAATTGATCAATAAATGTTTGAGGTTGTCTGGTAGCCTCACTGCAGTGTTATTTTCTTCAGAATAAGAACAATGAGGATTTTTAAGCAGGGAGCTGCTTTAAGCGCTGTTCTGTTCGATCTGTTCATTTCTGATACAACACTTAAAGTAAACGAGTTTACTGTTTTCATGATATATGTTTAAATAAATTAACAGATTAACAGCTATGCAAATTTTTGAGCTTATTAATAAAGATCAGTGCTGACTCAGAACTTGCTGCCAGTATAAAAAACCCAACAAATGAACATTGTTTTGTAGAAAGACATCAGTATTAATTCAAGAAATCCAGAAATATAAAGAATTCACAACATTAAAGTCCATAAATAAAGTTGTGTGTAATAAAGAGAACCGACACAGGAAACAAGTATTGAACATGTTAAGAAAAAGCAGTTCTCCAAGGCAACGAACCAGCTGAAATATGTAAGTAATTATACCCCCTATATTTACATTTACATTTATTCACTTAGCAGACGCTTTGATCCAAAGCAACTTACAAATGAGAGATACAAACAAAGTGATATCAAGCAGAGAACAATACAAGTAGTGCTACCATACAATATCCATCCATTGAGTTCCCGAAATAGCAAAGCGCACAGAGTAGAGGTGTAAGTGCCAGAGTAGGTTTTTTATTAATCCATCCATCCATCCATCTTCAACCGCTTACTCCTTTTCAGGGTCACGGGGAGCCTGGAGCCTATCCCAGGAGGCATCGGGCACAAGGCGGGGTACACCCTGGACAGGGTGCCAGTCCATCACAGGGCACAATCACATACACACTCACATTCATACATTATTTTTTATTTATTTGTTTATTTTTTATGGGTTGGTTAGGTGTTCACGGAATAGGAGGGTCTTTGTCTTTTTTTTTTTTTTAGCATCTTTACAACGATCATCCTGTCAAAAGTTTACACTCCCCCGTATGAGTGTGTGTGTGTGTGTGTGTGTGTGTTTGTGCCCTGTGATGGACTGGCACCCTGTCCAGGGTGTACCCCGCCTTGTGCCCGATGCCTCCTGGGATAGGCTCCAGGTTCCCCCGTGACCCTGAAAAGGAGTAAGCGGTTGAAGATGGATGGATGGATGGATGGATGGATGGATGGCTCTTAATGTAGTGTGTTGCATGGCGCATGAGTCAGACTCTTATTTTGGAGACTCGCTCCTGAAGAAGGAAGAAGGAAATAATGATCAGTGTCTACAAGTAGACTGCAATCAGTCGGAGGTCGAGTTGAAGGTAAGGAATTAAAAAGTTGTCCAGATAACAGATAAGAAAAGAAATGGATTATGAAGTAAACGACAAGATTTCACCTCAGTTGGTTGTAACAGACCGTTGTGTATATATATATATATATATATATATATGTGTGTATGTGGGTGTATATATATATACACACACACGCGTGTGTGTGAGAGAGAGAGAGAGAGAGAGAGATAGATGAGTTAGCTGCTGAACTCACCGTAGCAATTTGTTTACGCTGTGATGATGTCATGCTTTCTAGAGACAGCGACACTAGCTTTTGGTTCTCAGGCTTTAATAAGCCTCCACTAGCTATCCGGTACTCACGCAATTATTTGTGGGTTTCTAGCGGAAGTCGCGTTATGCTTCGACATATGAACCGGTGTTGTTTTTGTTGTTGCTGAAACCTAGCTAGCTAGTTCATGTCACTTCTCTGTTGAGCTGCCAAACACTGTACTTGAGGGTTTTTATGTTTTTTTCAGATTTATTATCGCTTCTGGAAGAATCCGCGAGGCTGTATCCTAAATACCTTTCTGGCTGACATCTAGGTCCCTACGTGTAGTGTGTTAGACAATGGTGTTTACACCCGAGTTAGAACGCTGGTGTAGGCAGTGAAGGTCTTTTTGGGCTGGTTCGATGGGTAACGCTGATAAAGCAGCGTGTGTAAAGAGCCTGAGTGTGCTGGTGATCGCAGGGTCTGTGTTTAGTTTCTAATGAAAGAACAGTGACGCAACACCAAGCCGTATTATTATGTATGAGATTTACTTATTCATTGTTAATAAAGTATGTGACGAGGAAAAACAAAGAAAAGGAAATAAATGTCACTGATACTAAACGATACTCAGATTCTGTCAGAGTATTACAATTTTGTCTTCTGTTAACGTTAACATATATATATATATATATATATATCTATCTATATATGTCTATCTCTCATATACATACATATATACATATATATACATATGTACATATATACACACATATATAT
>JAFFST010050828.1:136625-149271 GCA_022414735.1 Noturus placidus | reverse complement strand
CTTATATAGCGCTTTTATCCAAAGCGCTTTACACTGTGTCTCATTCACCCATTCACACACCAATGGTAGCAGAGCTGCGATGCAAGGTGCTAACTTGCCATCGGGGGCAACTTAGGGTTCAGTGTCATGCCCAAGGACACCCTACGATTGCATGTAATACGATTACATATCTACTGTCAATTCAAAATCTTCAATCTTCGAAATTTTCCCATCTCGTAGCTCGAACCTCAGCTCGTTGGTCGAGCAGAAATTTGCCCCGTGTTCCATCTCGTAGGTCGAAAATCTCGTAGGTGGAGCTGCTCGTAGGTAGAGGTACCACTGTATATATCTCTCTCTCTCTCTAGATGCAGTAGCTAGTAGTACACCAACATGCATACAATAATAAGTAGTCTAGGTAGTCTAGGCAGAGGTGGGATGTGACTTGACTCCAAACACAGTGTTTTTTTACTTTTATTTATTTTATAAACTTTTGATACATTTTCTAACAGCAGGTCCTGAAGGGTGTTATTCTTCTAGCTATACCGCAGCAATTTGTCAACAAGTGCTATTTTTCAAACTCTATTATTGTACACATTATACATTTTAATGTTGTGGAATATCTGGGGAAACAAGTTTGTCCTGTTATCGCTTGCCTTATAGCAGCTTTAAAGTGCAACTATTATTTTTGTCTTTTTTAATATTATCTTTCATGTAGTGTATTAGCTGTCTGTGAATGTAAAAACGTCTGCAAAGTTTAAAATATCAACGTGCATGACAAACAGCTGAAACGAGTGGGTAGTAGTTCCAGGCTTACTTCCTGTACAGACCTTTGTAGGTTTATAACAAAAAGCCCTGCCTCTGGTCTTCATTGGCTGCTCGCTGACAATGGTAGACAATCACAACACACTGGGACATCTGACCAATAAGAGCAGAGTATGCTCTCTGAAAGGAGGAGTTTAGACTGGATCAATGAACGAGTCCTTTGTGGGGGGTGATGCTGCAGTTTTGAGCACATTAAAGTGTATTTTTGACCTTGGAGCAACGTAAATAATTTGTATGAGACCTTCAAAATAAAATTAGGCACGTTTGAAAACCATAATAGGTGTGTTTTAAACATCTGTTCCCTCACGAGTCTCTGTGTGCGTCTCCATCATTTCCCTAGCTCCATGGCTTGTAAACCAGTATATCGTTTACACGAGTTCAGGCACTGGTAAGGACCCTTTCTCATTTAAAAGTTGGGACATTGATGAATCAATGACTGACGACGTGACTGTCGCGGTACTTGAAGCAGAATTGTAGGCTAGCTAGTGGATTAAAAAAAAAACTAAACAATCAAATAAACCGTATATAGAATGATAAAAAGTCAGTTCAAAATCTCTAATGTAAGTAATAATTTGAGAATTACAACACGATAACAAGTTGCTTATATTTGTAGACGAAGTTATCTGAGAGTTCGTCTACCATTTATTAAATTTATATGTATATAATGTGTGTGTGTGTGTGTGTGTGTGTGTGTGTGTATATATATATATATATATATATATGTGTGTATATTTTACAAAAAAAAAGATCTTGGTGGATGTCGTGGAATAGCAGTGAGACATTGCTGCTACTGCAGTCTTTGAGTGATGCACGTTTGCTGGTGATTAATGCAAGCACACAGCATTGTCTACCTGCGTTTAAAGTAACCCAAGTAACACTGGATCATGTAGCCAAATACAACTTTCAAGATGACAGGAGATATTTGAGAAGACATAGTAAATTATTCCAACCTTCGGAAAACCATAAGGTATCGTTCAATGAGTCTTTAGCGCTGCAAGATAGTAGGTAAAATAATAACAGTTCTTTTGCTCAAGTTTAAGGTCGTGCATTGTTACACAGCTAGTTCAGGAACAGAATAGTTGTGTAGGCCAAAATGTCAAAATATTAAGCTTTTAACGGTTTTAACAATTCAGAAAATGACAAGAATTAAACAAACTTGGTGTGGGATAGCATTTCCAATTGATTTCTTTATATGCTTAAATCTTGTGTGTAAATATAGTTATTATATTTAGTTATTTAGTTATTAGTTATTATTTTATCAAACATTTTTCTTTGCATACAAGAAGACTATATAAGTAAATTTCCCCTTCTTCTTGTTCACTGCAGCAAAAGTAAACGAGCAAATGGTGGCACAGGAGGACTCAGGAGTGCCTATGTTTAACTCCTGCTAATTTTCAGACCAATGCTATGTTGATAAGATCATTAAAAGCTTCATATTTGGCCATTTTTGGGCTTGACATGTATGTATGGATGGACAGAAGTATGAATGTATGTAATCTTTCGGTCAGTTTCTAATTGTATAAATCTACAAACTCTACTTGTTGGCATATATATGCTCTTACACAACAATCTATCTGTCATAACCTTTCAGGTAACCATGGCAATGACGGGTCAGACGTCCTGTTCCTCCATGAGCAACCACACTAAGGAGCGGGTCACGATGGCCAAAGTGACCCTGGAGAACTTCTACAGCAACCTGATCTCCCAGCACGAGGAGAGAGAGATGAGGTGAGACTCTCCTATATGGTCACAAGCGGCTGTACGTGATTAGCAAAGCTCACTTTCCATTAAACCCGTCCAGCGGGTTTGAGTGATACGTGAACGTCTTGAGCATCTCAGCAATGCAGTGCAGTTTCTTTTGACGTTTCTTTTGAGGTGAAAGCAACGACTTTCATTCCCTGATCTAGACCTCCTTGTAAGACATTCTGTTTCATCCTAGGGGTGGTGATAATATAATTTAATGACTCTTAAAGACATTTTTGGAGATGAGTGATATATAGTTTAGGTCACAAGTTTACGTACGCCTTGCAGAATCTGCAAAATGTTAATAATTTTTAAAAAGCAACAATGAGAGGTCATAAATATTGCATTTTGTTTATAATTTAGTGCTGCCCTGAATACATTATATCACATAACAGATATTTACATATAGTCCACAAGACACAATAATAACTCAGAATTGTTTCTCAAGAAGGCAACATGATGTATGTGGGTGTAAACTTTTGATTTATGTAAATTATTTTTTTTTCTGGGGAAATATCCTATGTGGCATCTGAAGGACCATACTAAATGAAGAAAAGTCAATCATCCTGTCCAAAGGTTTACCAAGGTTTGTACGGAAACTTAGGACCTGGACTGTATGTGGCAGTGTTTAGGTTTGCTAAGCATATTATGGCAAAATAGAAGCGCTGCATTTAAAATGTTCTTATTTCACTACCACTAGTGCTGGTCGACATGATATAAAATCGATACCATGATAATGGGTCTCTTTGAAATGTATAATGACCAGAGTACCAAATGGGAGAGAATAGTGTTGTCACGATCCCATCAACAGATCTTACGATTCAATACCACCTGAAGCATCACGATACCATGCAATATTGTGTTCATTCATAATTCAAATCTAGAAAATTAACAGAGAAGCAGACTCCTCTGAGAAAAAAAATCATAAAATTGGGAATGTTAGCTCACTTACTAGCAAACATGGCTAATTTTAGAATTCACGCAATGGTTAACATTCGCTTCCTTATTATCAAACACTGCTAATTTTATTATATATAGACTTTACTTACTTACAAACAGAAAAGCTTTAAATATTACGGTAAAGAATTTAGGTCCAATGAAGTGTCACTAACCGTTGTGTATTCCGCAAAAGCAGTGAGATGTGATGTTTTAGTGAAAATAGTATTAACTGCCACACATGCATTACTTATGGTACGGTGCTACCATTGGTGTGGGTGGTTGTGTGAATTTGTGAATGAGACACAGTGTGAAGCACTTTGGATAAAAGCACTATATAAGTGCGCCATTTATTACTATATTGATGGTATTACCATTTTACAGTGGCATCTGTGGTATTTAGAAGCTTTAGTATCGCAATGCTACTGTAGCACTAGTATACCATGCAACCCTAGAAGAGACATAAAGAATTTGACTGCAGGATGGACCTCCAGCTGGTTGGCTCTCCTTAGGGTGCTGTATGTTAATTAGGTTCCAGAGAATGAGTCAGTGGGAACAAAGACAAAAGTCTCCCGTGCGGATCAGGTGGTCTCACACACATGTATAAGCTAGTTATAAAACCTTATACCACAGCGCTGTTGAGTTCTCGATTCTGATTGGCTGACAGACGTTCTGAGGTGTGCAATCATTTTTCAGTAAATGCGCAGTTAAAATAGATCCAGTCAGGTCTTGACTGCGTTACAGTTCCATATCACTTCGCCAAGTTAACTGAAAAAACGGAAAAGTTACCCGCTGTCCACCAGAGAACACACAATAATCATCCCACAAAATGACACAATTTACATTTTCCAGAAATAAGTAAGGAATAATTGACGACGGGCCGATGAATTGTTAGAAAAATAATACCACCCAAGGTGGTAATGTGGTCACAAAAGTGAAGGGGAGGCTTGAGCCATTGATCTGCAGATACTGGAGACAAAGAGCAAGAAAAAAAGAGACGGACCACGAGAGAGCCAGAAAAGCCATTGAACAATCAATGTTTAATTATTTATTCATTGTATTTTCCGCAGCAATAAAAAACGAAAAACAAGTAGACCCATCAGTATTTATTTGTTTAATTATTTATTTGTTGTATTTTTATATTATCATGAAATGGAATATAAAAATGACATTTTGGAATTAGCAACCGGGACTTTGAGATAATAATAATAATAATAATAATAATATAATTATCAATTTGTATAGCGCTTTTTACAATGGTACATTGTCTCAAAGCAGCTTTACAGAAATATCATTTTTACATTTACAAGCGACTTACTAATGAGAGCACATTCACACACCAATGGTAGCAGAGCTGCCAGCTTGCCATTGGGGGCAACTTAGGGTTCAGTGTCTTGCCCAAGGACACTTCGGTATGTGGAGTCACCCGGGCCGGGATTCGAACCGCCAACCCCACGGTTAGTGGATTAGTGGACAACCCGCTCTACCGACTGAGCCACAGCCACAGCCGCCCAGATGGGATGCGTAATAAATTAGTTCCTCACACATGAGCGTTTTAAGGACAAAAACCTGACAAATATCTTGTGATAAATCATCTGAACAATGTCTTGAGATGTGGTAACTATGGTATCAGCAGAATAATCAACTCTGAAATGCCAAGGTGCAACTCCACTTCACGTCATGGCCTCATTACCACCTCGGGTGTGCGTTATTTTCTAATAATTCAGTTATATCTTACGTATATCATGTATGTTAGTTCCTGTATTATATTGCTCATGGAACCACATTGCTCACCATGAAATATGGATTAGATTAATACAAACCATGCCCTGGAGAATATTTTAGTTAAGTATAATTTATATAACTAGGTCTGGATCACATGGTCCCCTCCGACCCACATTATTGACCACTTTTAATCTTTACACAAATTACTGCCACAGTTTATAAATGTACAAATTCAATGAAGGATTTGGTGCAAAAATGTACATACGGGTGACAAATTAGTGGAACAAAGTTTAGTTTTTCCTTATCACACTAATCACCTCCAATCACCATTTCCAGTTCTATTTACTTTTCTATGGTTTCTGTTCTATAGATTTAATGCCGACTTCGTGAACCACGGTTTCCATTCAAGGTTAGCTTCTACCATCCAGCATCAATAATGAACTCTGGTTCAAAATCACTTCGAATTATTTTTGTCCTCTTGCTATCTCGATGCCAAAGAGCAGAGGTGCAGTCTGTGCTTTAGATATAGCGCTTGTGCATTTATAAACGCTCGCTGTGGCAATTATGGGACACAACTGAAATCTACACATTTCGGCTTTCTCACCAAAAGCAGCAGTCAGACCAAACCAGAATAATATTCTCCCTGTGGGAAAGCAACTACACTGAAGCTGATTTGGGACTTGAAAGACATGTTTGCTTTTGTTGGCAAGAACTTCCGCATTCATGTCAGCTTTATCTAGCTGAACTTTGACAAGCCAGTGGAAAACAAGTGCGCAGGACCATGGTGGCTCAGGTCAGTTGCAAATTGGCAGAGCTGCTTATTAATAAGTAAAATTCATACCAGAGTTTTGCTTTGCAATTTTCTTCCTGTTTGTTCGGACACACCATCTATAAATAAATAATATTTCTGCTGGGATTTTCATGTTGGCAATATTAGGTACTCTTAGCATGGATAAAATATTAGTTACTTAACTGTATCATATAGAACACAGATTGGGAAGCATCTGTACTCGCTGTGTTTCTCCACTCGTTTATTCAAGTTCTTCCTTTCATTTGATTCCCATCTCTTTTATTAAATGACCCACTATGAACTTATTCATGCATGTAATAACGCAGTTACTTAGTTTTATACTGTGGTCTCTCTGAATACTCTATTCTTATTGGCTGGAAAGTGTGCATTTAAACTGTTGAATGGTTCTAGCCAGAGCCATATCTCCCTGCAACTCTCACCTGGTTTCCCACTGAAGCCGAGCAGGATTGAGCCTGGCTATTACCTGGATGGGAGACCTCCTGGGGAAAAACTAAGATTGCTGCTCGAAGTGGTATTAGTGAGGCCAGCATGGAGAGCTCACCACGTGGTCTGTGTGCCTAATTTCCCAGTATAGTGACGGGGACACTTTAGTGTAAAAACAGCACCATCTTTTGGGTGAGGCGTTAAACTGAGGTCCTGACTCTGTGGCCATTAAAAATCCCAGGACACTTATGGTAAAAGAGTAGGTCCTTGGTCCTTATCTATCATGGCCCCCTAATAATCTCCACCCCTGAATTGGCTACATCATTCTCCTCTCCTTTAATATCTGGTGTGTGGTAGGTGCTATGTCTGCCGTCGTCATCCAGGTGCATGTTACACACTCGTGATGGTCGAGGAGATTTCCCGCCATACAATATAAAGCGCTTTGAGTGTCTAGAAAAGTGCTCTCTCTCTCTCTCTCTCTCTCTCTCTCTCTCTCTCTCTCTCTCTCTGTGTGTATATATATATATATATATATATATATATATATATATATTAGTGTGTGTAATGGATTATTATTAATCACCGTAATAAGTTAATGCACTGCCTATAAACAATAGTAACCATAGTAATGTACATTTAAACTCTCAGCTTCATTATCATCACTGTCTCTCCCCTCATAACTATTATGATTCATTCAAGTAGATGTAAACTTATCACACCACTTTATCTCCCTGGATGATTTTTGAGCGGGCAGAATTTCCAATGTAACGTCTCGTTTATAAAATAACTAACATTCAATTCAATTTTATTTGTAATGCATTTTTAACAATGGACATTGTCTCAAAGCAGCTTTACAGAAACATAAACACAGGATACCGATTTTTAAATGTGTAATTTATGTGATTATTTATTAACCATTATTTGTATCCTTTTGCACTTCAAACAGCTTTAACTCATCAGTGGTGGCAAGTCACCATGGTATAAGCGGATAGTCCACTGCTGGGTGCATTACATGATTTGAATGAGCTTTCTGATGTGGTTCTTTGCCTCCATAACATGCATTAAAATTGTATAATGCACACGTAGCCATGGATGATCCCTTACTTATAACAGCACTGACGATACCATCAACGTGTCAGAAAATTTGTATTGCGCAATCAATTCATTTTCACTATGTAAACATCTTGTCGGATCACTCAGATTTGTTAAAATGCTGTGTGTGTGTGTTAGGCAGCAGAAGTTGGAGAAGGTGATGGATCAAGAGGGACTAGTTGATGAAGAGGTGTGGAGGCAATCTTACTTAAAACTTTGACTGTTTCGTCTGTCACATTTGACTGATTTGATTATAGTTAAAAATGCTATGAAATTTTTATCATTGAGTTCATCTATGCTCAAATTTGTATGTGGTTTTATTTTTAATGTAAAAAAAAAAGTAAAATAAAATAGCTCTGCAGTGACAGCTTTTCCCCTGTATTTCTGTAGAAGCGTATTCGGCGTTCTCAGCATGCGAGGAAGGAGACCGAGTTTCTGCGGCTCAAACGAACCCGTCTTGGATTGGACGACTTCGAGTCACTCAAAGTGATCGGCCGTGGTGCTTTTGGAGAAGTGCGGGGTTTTTTGTTGTTGTTTTTTTGTTTTGTCTGGGTAATCAATTCCTAATTTAAAAAAAAAAAAATCTGCTTTAGATAGACTTTGCCTTTACACTTCTCTGATGTCTAGGTACGTCTGGTTCAGAAGAAAGACACAGGCCACGTGTATGCCATGAAGATCTTGCGCAAAGCTGATATGCTTGAGAAGGAACAGGTAGAGCTTCCTTATATAACATTTTGATTGATCATTTCTATTATCCAGATTGTAGGTTAGTAAAAATATTGACAGCAAACAAAACTGTGTCGTAGTAGCCTATATATGAATCTCAGGAAAGAAAGATTAGAACGTTTATGTGAATGAAGGATGGAGTGAATCTATAAGCTGTAAAGATAAAGCAAAATATATTCAGGCTAAGACTAGGTGGATGTTGATTCGCTGGCACGGCATGGCATGCAGCAGTTTCTCAGATTCTCTCCTGTGTGCTAGGTCGGTCATATACGGGCTGAAAGGGACATTCTGGTGGAGGCTGACAGTCTGTGGGTTGTGAAGATGTTCTACAGCTTTCAGGACAAGCTGAATCTCTACCTCATAATGGAGTTCCTACCTGGAGGTGGGTCCTGTTTATTAATACTCATGGAGGGATTTAAACAATTCAGTAATTGTGTTGGTCTCTTGATGAAAATGTCGTAACAAATTCAATTTTAGCCTGTTTAGCTTTGCTTAAAATGTCACATATTTGTATTATGTTGTTTAAAAGTGCTTGCATTTTTAGTCAAGAAAAATGTTCACATTAAGGCAAATTTAAACATAGCTTTTATCAACAAATCATTGTAATCCTAGCACCAGGCCAAGCAGAATGTGTATCCAGGTGATCAGTTTTTATTTGTTATTGCCTGACAGTCAAGTGACTGGGTAGGCTGTGATGTCATCAACAGGGTGTTTTACCTTGCTAATCAACCAGTGAAAACAAACCCAGGTCCCTACTAAATTTTGCTGCGTAACGTAGTCAAACAAATTAAATGAACGCCAATGTGTGTTCTTTTGATATATCTAACTACACTAGAGGTATGTGGCCACCTGACCATCACACCCATATGTCATTGTTGAACATCCCTTTCCAGATTTAGTCCACCTTTTTCTGTTATAGTATCCTCCATTCTTCTGGGAAGGCTTTCCACTAGATTTTGGAGCGTGCCTTTGATGATTTGTGTTCATTCAGCCACAAGAACATTACCGAGGTTATTCTCTGATTTCCAGTCCTTCAAGGACTTTGCATTCGCAGAAATCAAGCTCCGCAGTATTCGGAGGAGCTCGCGTAATGTGACGTCATCGCAACACGCATTCAGCCAATGCCCTCTTTGATTCACGTGCATCGAACACAAGTTCAGCAAAGAAAGGTCTCATTTACCAGGAAACATTACTGTGAAAAACCATGCAAGCAATTTCATGCAATTGGAATTTTGGCAATTCAAGAAAAAAAAGCAGCAACAATCATCCACACACACCCCCAAAAACAAAAAAAGAACTCCACGGATGTCAGGCGAGGAGGCCTGGTGCGCAGTCGGCATGTTCAGTGGGGTAGAGGTCAAGGCTCTGTGAAGGCCAATTGAGTTCTTCCATTCCAATCTTGGCAAACCATGTCTTCATAGGCATTGCTCTGTGCACAGAGGCATTGTGGTGCTGAAACGTGTTTGTGCCCCTTAGTTTCTGTGACGGGGAAAATCCTACTGCCAAAACATCCAAAGACATTCCAGATAATTTTGTGCTTCCAACCTTGTGGCAACAGTTTTGGGGAAGACCCAAATATAGTTGTGATGGTCAGGTGTCCACATAGTTTTGGTCATGTATTGTGCTTTGTCATGCGTTTAATTGAATGAATCCACAGTCTTCAGAACAAGAATCCCTTTGTTTTCATGGTGTAGTCGAATCAAATTGGGTTCACATCACTTCTCTTAAACACAGTGTGCTTGGTGTGTCGGTAGGAGACATGATGACACTCTTGATGAAGAAGGACACGCTGACTGAGGAAGCTACGCAGTTTTACATCGTCGAGACGGTGCTAGCCATCGACTCCATCCACCAGCTGGGTTTCATCCACAGAGATATTAAACCTGACAACCTGCTACTGGATTCAAAGGTTAACTTTGTGTTCATTTCGAGAATTTGGATAAACTGATTAGTGATTCACTGCATGGATCGTTCTGCTGGTTGTAGACCTCGCAGTGTGCTTGTTGTCTCACTGCACAGTGATCAGTTCTGTCTGTTTGAGGTAGACACAGTGTGGTTTTTGTGTTTTTTTTTTGTAGGGCCATGTGAAGCTATCAGATTTTGGCTTGTGTACGGGGCTTAAGAAGGCTCACAGGACAGAATTCTACAGAAACCTCAACCACAGCCTGCCCAGCGATTTTAGTAAGCCGACATATCTTTTACTTTCACGACACTAATTGTGGTATTACATTACATTGTGGTATTACAGTTATCTTTGACATTTTTGAGTCATCCGCCTAATCCCCGAGCTGTTTGTTCCAGTAACGGTGTTTTGCGTTCAACATGAGTACTCTCTCAACTCCTACTCTGGGATCAGTTTCCTTCAGCAGTGTCTGTTTTGCACTGAATATGATTCTGTTTACACAAAGTCTACCTCCATTAGTCAGGGTTTTAGAGGACAGTAGCCTGTAAATCATCATTCAGGGAAAGTGGCAGATTTAAAAATAAAAATTTAATTTGCTGTTAATGAACTTAACCGTAGGTGCACGGTGGCTTAGTGGTTAGTACGTCAGCACGCCTCACACCTCCCAGGTGTTCCCGGGGTTCGATCCCCACCGTGGCCCTGTGTGTGCGGAGCTTGCATGTTCTCCCCGTGCTGCGGGGGTTTCCTCTCCCAGTCCAAAAACACGCATGGTAGGCTGATTGGCATGTCCAAAGTGTCCGTAGTGTATGAATAGGGGTGTGTATGTGATTGTGCCCTGTGATGGATTGACACCCTATCCAGGGTGTACCTCGCCTTGTGCCCCATGCTCCCGGGGATAGACTCCAGGTTCCCCATGACCCTGAAGAAAAGGATAAGCGGTATGGAAGTTGGATGGATGGATGGATGGATGGATGAACTTAACAGTGTTTACACTTAACGTCCATGTATCATCCATATGTTTTTGGCTTCAAAACATTTCATGAAATCAGGCAAAATTATAATCATCTGTTTTTGCTATTATGGCTATTTACGCGTGTGCTACTTTTAGTAATATTCTCAATCGAGATGGTGCAATACCATTTTTTTCCACTGCATATACTGGTGCGTAAATCCTGAGAATTACAGTCGAGGTCATAAGTTTGCGTACGCCTTGCAGAATCTGCTAAATGTTAATAATTTAAAAATAACTAAGAGGGTTCAACATAAATGTTTTTTATTTAGTGCTGTCCTGAATAAGCTATTTCACATAGCAGATGTTTACATATAGTCCACAAGAAATAAGATTGCCAATACCCTGACACTGAGCTGCAGCACAGTGGCCAAGACCATACAGCGGTTTATCCTGTTATGATGCACAAGAAAGCCCGCAAACAGTTTGCTGAAGACAAACAGACTAAGGACAAAAACTTATTTGGTTCAGATGTTGTCAAGCGTGTGTGGAGGCAACCAGGTGAGGAGTACAAAGACAAGTGTGTCCTGCCTACAGTCAAACATGGTGGTAGGAGTGTCATGGTCTGGGGCTGCATGAGTGCTGCCGGCAGTGGGGAGCTACAGTTCATTGAGGGAACCATGAATGCCAACATGTACTGTGACATACTAAAGCAGAGCATGATCAGTATGCAGTATTCCAGCATGATAACGACCCCAAACACACCTCCAAGATGACCACTGCCTTGCTAAAGAAGCTGAGGGTGAAGGTGATGGACTGGCCAAGCATGTCTCCAGACCTAAACCCTATTGAGCATCTGTGGGGAATCCTCAAACGGAAGGTGGAGAACCACAAGGTCTCTAACATCCACCAGCTCTGTGATGTCATCATGGAGCAGTGGAAGAGGACTCCAGTGGCAATCTGTGAAGCTCTGGTGAACTCCATGCCCAAGAGGGTTAAGGCAGTGCTGGAAAATAATGGTGGCCACACACAATATTAACACTTTGGGCCTAATTTGGACATTTTCACTTAGGAGTGTACTCACTTCTGTCTGCTCCAGGGCTGTCAAATGAACATTCTCCAGTGACTCATTAAAGCGCATTTCTCATTAACTCTGCATTTCCCAACCTTTTGTCAAACACCCTGTCGACCACAACATTTTCAAAAAGTTGTGCCACCCTACCCAAACACTAATGCTAGGCATCATGTAGTCATAACTACATGAGGATGAAGTTGAGGGTCCAGAAGCATCTGGAGCTTTTGTTTTAAGAAACCTGCCCATATTCTTTTGCACTACACATGCATCATCACACGCTAATTCTTAGGATTAAACACACACATTATGTTATGTGTACTGATGTTGACTAGGGAGGTCGAAGGGGAGGGATTTATTTATTTTATATATTATTATAATTTTTTATTATTATTGTAAAATTATATTATATATTTGGACTGGCACCCTGTCCAGGGTGTACCCCGCCTTGTGCCCGATGCCTCC